>VMDO01002961.1:0-83100 GCA_007922755.1 Pedetes capensis | reverse complement strand
AACTTCTACGACCAGATTGCAGTGGTGTCTGGAGTGGTGCAAACCATCTTCTACTGTGACTTCTTCTACTTGTACGTGACCAAAGGTTAGTGCTAGGAGGCCAGGCAGCACTGGAGACACTGGTCAGTTCCCAACCACTCCATCTGGAACTAAAGGGCCAGAGGCAACAAAGCCAAGGCTCTCCCCCTGCAGTGCCCATGTTCTAACAGGAGACGAACATTTCCAGGGAATAGTGCCAGGAAATGAAAAAGCACACATCAGTAGGATGTCGTGTACTGTCCAAAATGTATAGACAAGAAAGCCGCAAGATGACATTTGGCCTACTTGGGGAAAATTTAGGAAAAAAAACATTCCAGAACTTCTGTTCAAGCAAAGGAGGAACCAGCTTGGTAGAGAGAGGCTAGCGGGGAAAAAACCCCATAAACTTGGGGACTCCAGCCAACCAAGGTGAGTCTGCACAGAGCCTGACCCAGGGTGAAGGGCCTGCACTTTCTGCTCGCCGCAGGCAACACAGGTCATCTTATTTTGTTTTACTTTTTTCAGTACTGGGGGTGAACCCAAGGCCTTGCACATGCTGGGCAAGCACTTAGGGAGTTGAGACCAACTAAGCTAAGCTCATGGCTAAGACAGGAGTGCCAACCAGCAAGATGGGGGCCAGCAAATCCAGTTAACCTGAGATGAAGGGTCCCGTTTGGCTTTACTCCCTGAGCACCAAGCCAGGGGTGATGGCCCATGCCTATTTGTTCCAGCACTGAGGCAGCTGAGATGATATTGTAAATCTGAGGAAGGCCTGGACCACGCAGCAAGACTTTTATCTCAAAAAAGCAAAACAGGCACAAAAACCAGAAAATACCTATTGGGCTGGATATTGAGGCAGTAAGACCACACAGGTATGCACAAGTCTTTTAACATAGAATTCTATTTTCATTTCCCTTTTCTTCCAGTCCTTAAAGGAAAGAAGTTAAGTCTTCCAATGCCAATTTGATAGTCCTTCAACGATGATCTACACCTTAACAAGGATATGGAACAAACCATTCTGATTCTCTCCCTGGTGACTTACTTGCAACTCGGGATCAAATGTTAAAACCGGAAAAATGCTCAAGTGTGAATCTGAGCAAAGCACCTTAATTCTTTATGAGTAGGACCTCCTTTAAATACCCATCAGGAGGTAATGAAAAACTCTGGGCCAACTGCCCAAGTGTGGTGGCTCGCAATGCAACTGAAACGAGATACCCTAAGGTGCCTAAAGCATGGATGAATTAACCATCACTCCTCTAAGGCCTTAGTGCAAGACTCCTGCCAAGGAATAATTAAACCAATCTGGAAGGATTGTCTTGAGGGTCCCAAATGAAGATTAGCTGAAGCATTAGGGGCACACTCTTGGGCAGTTTTCACTCTGCAGGGGGGAGACCAAATTGAAGTAGTCAGCATACAAGGTGATGGCCTGTAATTCACTTCCACAATGCCTTTAGGTCACAGCTCTGCTAAGAGTTAAGTAGCTTTGTGCCTCACCTTTAAAACTGACTTGAGTCTTTTACCGTTATTCACAAGAGGCTTGCACTGTAAGTACCTAAATCCCAATCATCAGCCTGGGAGTACCACTGACTGAGATTCCGGGGCTAAAACCAACCAATCCTGCCTTCCTTCCGCTGTTGGTGCTAACTAGGGCAATTAGTCCATCCAACTTGCCCAACTTTTGCCTTGAAACAAATAGTATTGTTAAGAGGACTCCACTGAATTTATCACAGATGATTTAAGCAATAAAGAGTTCACATCTTATTGTCAACAGTTTTTATTTATACCTACAAAAGAAAACAAGATGGTATCAAAAGGACATTTTACAAACTAAGAATAGTAACATAGCTCTTAGCATCCTGTGCCTGAACATCACAAATCTACAAATCTTTCAAGTCTTAATGCAACAGGAATGTGTTCAGAGACCAGCAAGGACATGAGCAGAGTACTGATCCCAAGCAAAAGCCACCAACCTTTTAGATGAGAAGTCCGCACAATGAATTATTAGGGAGGGATGGGGAGCAGCAGCCCACAGCTTAACACTGAAGCCCTTCCCTAAGTGAGTTTCAACCATGCACACAATGACCCGCATCAAGTGGACTCGCCTGCTCCTATTGTGAAGAGCAGAACCCAAATGATGACAGATGCGGAGGCAGAAGTCATCCTAGAGCTAAATAGGAAAAACTGTTAGATTTCAGCTGTGCTCAGGCCACAAGAGCTCTTGAAATTTGGAATCTGCTGTTGATTTTATGATTACAATGTCCCTGGTAGAAGGGGGAAGCAAGCAATCCAGATACTACTTGTATACCCAGAGATGGGTGCTTTTTAGGAGGGGGAAAAAAAAAAAAAAAAAAACACCTGAATTTGGTTGTAGGAAGAAATGTTCACAACAGACTGGCGAGTGCTTAAGACATCTCTGTGGGGGAGGGGAAAGCACAACACTTTGGTTTGAAAGCACAGCGGTTTTGCCATATTTCTTCTGTGCCTACTATCCTACCTTAGCCTCATCTCCTATAAGATGGGGAACAAAAAGAAAACAGAAAACAAGAAAGATGTCAAAGATTTTTACATGCGTAATTCCACCTTATGCTGACAACCTACCTGTATGTGGTACACTGAATCATACTTCCAGAGACCCTCAGAAACCATCCCTTTTCTCTCCCTGAAGGATTTTAAAATGAAAATAAAAACCCCAAGTGTACCCATAGTTACATCTCACAAACCAGCAAGCACCCTCAGGCCTTGGCCAAAGAGTGCAGTAGAGCCTTACCCCTCTAACTGTGCTGTGAATGAACAATACAGATAACATAAAAGCTCCACCACAATGGATTTGAAGAGCTTCTGTCCGATCCCCCTACCCTGTTTAGGTGAACACATGAACAGAAAATTATATCCATGTTCATGTGCTGTTGGAAATCTCAGTATTACTGTGGAGGGGATGAACTCACCTACCTTCACAGGGAGCTAAAGTAAAAAGGCTTTAGCCCTCCAGAATGTTTCCTAAGCACTACCTACCTGAGTGCAAAGGGATGCAAGGACAAGGTGCATTCAGCTGTTACAAAGCACTGCATAGAACAGGGTGGGAAGAAACCAGAGCATTTAAGAGTCTTGCTCCAGATAGCTTGGCCGAATGGGCAGTGGCTGGAAAAGAACTGCTCTTATTCTAGCCCTACAAATACTGAGTTTAAGGAAAATCTGCCCTTTCTGAGTATACTGTTTATAATTAAAGGTGCTTTTTATGCTGCAGGTGAATGCACAGACCCAACTGCTTACTAAATCTCCAGGGAGTATTTATGTTCATTTGCTCACAGCAGCTGTGTGGCTAGAAAACAAATTTCACAGATGGTCCCTGGTTATATGGGGAAGAAAAACAGGCAGCTTCCACCCAGATGCTGATACACTACAGCTTAACCAATACAATAAACGCTTGTAGTATTTAATTTAAAAGATACATTTAAAACTCAGACTCAGCAATTCAATTTCTAACCTGACACTAAATTGGTTATTTTTCAGTAACTGGGAGGAGAGGGGGGCAGGCAGAATGGGAAGGAGACCAAAAAAAAAAAAAAAGGAATTTTTAACTGCACTTAACAAGCCATCAGCCAAAATGACAATGACAAAGCACTGTCTTAAAAACTCATCAGACCAGAGAAACCCTGATCCAACTTGAGTAATGTTAAAACCCATTATGGATATGCAGGGAAATCCCTCTTGGTTTTCTAACACAGTTAACGAGAGCAATTGAAAACACAGATGCCATCTTCTTCTGCAGTACAAGTCCGCCCTCCCCACCCTCCCTCCCCACCAACTCAGGACAATGAAAAACGGCTCCCACAAAAGGGCCCAACACCTTACTTTTTCTTTTAAGATGAAAAATAGCTCAAATATCCTCAACATGCAAGAAGTTGGGGGAAGAACTTAATCTCTTCCAGTCAGTTATATATGTGTTTTTACAAAAATCTGTCATTACAGACTGGATCATTTTGGCGGGCAGAAGAAACGTGGCAGTGAATTCTAACTAATCTGCGTGAAAAGATGATCACAATGGTTGGGGAAAAAGGAAAAAAGAAAAAGGAAGCAAAAGGGAAGAAGGGGAAAAAAGGAAAGACAGTGTTCCTTTAGATGTAGTTAAGTCTGCTGGAGTCACTCCCACCAAGTGGTTTCATTTACGTGAAGGAGGAGGGGGAGGAGGAGGAGGAGGGTACTGGTAGGCGGTCTGCCCCATGTAACCTATCATATTGGTAGCTCCTGGAGGCTGTGCAAACTGTTGTGACATCAGTGGCTGTGGCTGCTGCCCAGAGCGGCCTATCCCACTAAACTGCTGGCTAGAGCTCTGTGAACTTCTCCCCGTTGAGGTGGTGCTACTAGCTCCGTAAGTGCCAGCACCATACTCCTGGGCTGTGTAGCCACTGGTGCCATAAGCAGCTGCCCCATAGGTGCCTTGACCATAGGTGTATTGGCCTGCTTGTGCTCCAAAGGCAGAATTTGGACTTCCATAGCCACTGCCATTAGCATAACCGGCTCTATCGGTTTCACTACGATCCCGATAGCTTGCAGAGTCTCTCCGGCCACCATCCTTGACTCCTCGAAGCCTCCGGTCACACTCATCCTGATACATCAGATTGGGATTGTTGGCTGAAGAAGTAGTCCGGTATCTAGAACGACCTCCTGATGGGAGGATACAAGGTGTTTTTTAATGCCAGGTATGTGATCCAAACATAACTAAATATAAAAACTTGAATGGGTATATAAGTATTCAAAACATTTCCTTCATCTTTAGTTAGGCTAGACTCTTAAGTCAGTACTTTATACAATTTTTTGCCTTTTAGGCTCTTTTCTTAAAGACAACTAATGAACACAATCTTACTCCACTAAACTGGGAGTCACAAAGCCCAGATCCTAATGTATTTCACAACACTGTTTCTACTACCACAAAATGTTATAAAATTACAAAATCTCTCCACATGGAAAACTAAAGATCTAATATAGTAAGCATTCGGAAAGTATTGCGAAGCAATCAGAGTTTAGTTTTTATTTTGACACAGGGTCTTACTGTGAAACACAGGCTAACCTCGAACTTGCCACCCGCCTCTTGCATCAGCTTCCTGAGTGCTGGGTCTACAGGCATGCTACACCACAGCTGGCTAGTTTGTTGTGTTTGCTATTAAGTGTTGTCGAGTTGGGTCTGACTTACAGTGACCCTATGTACAATGGAATGAAACACTCCCTGACTCTACCATGTCTGGCACTATGTTAGTGCTTCTCTGCTACTCATATGGTTTTCCATGGCTGATTGTTTTGTGAGTGGGCTGGCAGGTTCTTCTCCCATTTTGCGATGTCAGCTATTGAACCTAGGGCCTCAGAGTGCACAGAACAGCACTCTACCAATTAAGCTAAACCCTAGCCCGCACCCTGGCTAATTTAGCTTACATTTATTTTGTTTTTTAAATTAATAAATGTTAGTGGGATACAGAATTGCAAGGACTTTGCTATTTCCATTGTGTACCTATTACATTGATTTTGGTTACGCTTACATAATTTATGAAACCCTAAAAGTCATGCAATTATGGATTCCCATTTTCTTCCCCATGTATTCATGGAATTTTATCATGTAACTTGAGACTGTCCTCTTTCCTTTTAACCCTCCGTATTATTTCTCCTCTCCTTGCCCCTTTCCATAATCTTTACTCTCCCCTGCTAGACTGCTACCCCTTCTGTTTACCCTTCTTCCCTTCTTAGATAAGCCTGAAAGTTCTTTTTAAAAATGTTACCTATAGCTTTTTTTACTCATTTAAGTTAAAATTTAGCATACTTTTAAACATGTACCATGTGAACTGGAAGTGGTGGCTCACACCTGTAATCCCTGCAACTCGGGAGGTGGAGGCAGGAGGACTGTAGGTTTAAGGCCCGAGGCAGCCTGTGTAACTTAGACCCTTTCTCAAAAAACAGAAAGTAAAAAAAGTAAAAAGCCTTGAGCCTAGGTTCAATTACCCAGCACCAAAAATAAATAAATAAACAAACAAACAAACCGACCAACCAAACATGCGCCATATACTTCTGAGTCCACTGGCCAGTTTTAGGTTACAATCTACAGAAATACTATGCTGCAAAACCTGTATTTTCTTAACTAGATTATAAAGCTAAGCACTCTCCTTTGTTACTAAGCAACATTTTAAACCTTCACAGGATGAAAAAACAAGTCACAATGAGTGTAAGAAAGATACCTTGGCAGTACCTGGAAAACTCCAGGACTTACCCTTACCCCCTCCGCCGCCGCCACCTCTGTGGTCCACCAGCTGCATCAGTTTTGGATTGATGGCCTGATTGGCCTCTTCCAGCACTTTAATCAGCTCTCTGGCCTGCTTTAGGTTCCCTGGGGTGAAGAACGTATAGGCGGTGCCCTTGTTGGTGCTCCGGGCTGTTCGGCCAATTCGGTGCACATAATCCTCTGAGCTGTTTGGATAGTCATAGTTGATGACAAACTTGACATCTTCCACATCTTCAAAGTCAATGATGAGTCAGTGTGTAGGTTGATGTGGCAGAGAAAGAAGGTAAAGGACATGCCAACAACAGGAGGGAAGCACGAATGCAGATGACAGCAAGAGGAGAGAAGATGAAGTTAATAACCACTCTGAGCAGGAACAAAAAAAGACTCATCCCAACAGAGTAAAAGAGGATTAGTGATTCTTGGGACATGCACGGGACATTGTATCTTTATTTGCTATAAAATCCTAAGGGAATCCCATTCAACCATTCCAACTCCTGCCTCTTCTGTGTTTAACCAATACACTGACAGGAGCTGCATGAAGACTGGTTTTCAGACTGACACATTCCAGTGCAATCCTTTTCAAAGCTGGAATGTAGAAGCAAGCAGTAACCACCCTTCGGTTACAGGGCCAAATCACTTCTACTCTGTTGGGAGAAGCCTGGCAAAATCTATCAATATCACATCAAACTTACCTTTAAACCAGTCACAGAGCAAAATGAAAAAAGGAGTTTCATATACTTTATTACTACATTTTCAAGGACACTTAAAAACATTTAGATTAATTCTGTTTTGCTCTTATATTAAAACAAACAAAAAAACTGGTCTGAGCCAAAGTACACACCTATTTTCCTTTGCAGGAACATACAGATTATTTTCCCCCTTTCAATTACCGTAAGAGCACATTACACTAAAATTTCACTATACTACCAAACCCAGCTTCTGTCAAATATTTTTGCTCAACTCAAGGTTATCCAAACTTGGTACTTGTTTCAATGATAAAATATTGTCTATGTAACCTGAGAAATTAAATAAATAGCCAAAGAATGTGGGAAAAACCATGAAACCTTGAGACATGTTAAATATTCTGTCCACTGCTGGGAATTGGGCTAAATAACCTCCTAGTGATTAAAAGTATGTAAATGTTAGTGTAATGCTTTCAGCTAGATGGACTTTTTACCTATGTAAACAAACAAATTTAAGAATAACAGACTCCTAATGTTTTGTGGAAAAAAATCTGCATTTTACAAAGAATATTCAGAAAATATCCTAGATAAAACACAGATTTTTGTGATATAAATAATTAAAAAACATTCTCTGTTTGTTACCAGACCGATGCACACTCCCTCCTCCTTTGGGAAACCGCTGCAGCCGATCCCGTCTCTTTGCCTTTTATTTTTGGCGGCCTCCTTTCGAAAACTCCGCCTTCTGACACGGGACCACTGGAGCGCGGGGAGCATGCATCAAGGGTCCATGGCAGTGAGAAGTCCCCACACACGCTCGCTCTGTGAACTGGCTTAGATGCTTCTCTGTAGCCCCATTTGGTTGCCAAGCGCCGGAGAACCTGGGTTCGGGTAAAAATTTCAGGTCCTCCAACGCCTCCCCCAAGGATAATTGGGGTGATTGTAGAAAAAAATAATTAATAAAAAAAATGTAAGTTAAATCCAAAGGGTCAGACTGCATCTATTGCCCAGACTGGATTAATTTTCAGGGGGAAAGGGGAGATGATTAAAAAAAAAAAAAAAATCAGGTGTTATTATGGGCCTTGTGAAGAAGGGGCATTATGTCTGTTTCTTATTACAATAAAGGCTCCTCAGTCTTTACTGACCCTTAAAGTCCTGAATCACACCAGAAAGACGAGAAGGCACTTATCACAGGGGGCAGCGTGAGTCTCCAGCTAGGGCGGTTGATGCCACAGAGGAAAAAAAAAATTATAGGGCAAGGATGACCCTAAGACTGGGGGGCTGGGGGCAATTATAATCCAGGACATCTTCAGAGCTTGGATAATGCTCCTTAGTCACATCTGGAGTGTGACCCTGGGAAGCAGAGCAAGAGGAATTACTGCACTGGAGGCACACGAGTGTGCTTTCCTAGCAGCAAGCACTGGGGGTTGCGGCCAACAGTTCAGACACTAATTCTTGGGAGTACTTCTGGAGGGGCTCAATAGGGGATGGACAAACCGCAAGTTCTTCATACTACACAGGTGTCCTATGTGAGCACACAGCTGGCCAAGGGCATATAAGTGCAAGCGCAGAATTTGGTTTTCTCCAGTCAAGCCTGCCCTGATGTTATTTGTGCACTGCCACAATATTATCTTGCTGTCCTTATAGAAGATGCTGTAGCAGGATAAAAAATTGAAAAGTTAATGTTTTAGCCAGCTGCCTGGGATAAGAACCTTGGGTCTGGAAAGCCCTATGACATGGCCTAAATCTCCAATCACTAACTGGGAGGGTATAAGACTAGCCAACAAGCTCATCTAGAGTGGCTTCGGGCCAATGTAGATTTGCCTCGGCCATGTACTGAGTGATCTGCAGCTGATATCAAAGCTTCTGTTAAAAAACAAAACAAAATAAGTTCAATACTTTTAGTTCAACAATGTGTACTTTAAACAAAAAAGGAGAAATAAAAAATATCCCAGTGGAAAGGGAGTAGTGGATGCCTGAAGATGACTATTATAAAATTACGGGAATCAAAGAACTTACCTGAAGGGAACATTTAAGAAACCATCACTCGACAGGAAGTGAAAAAAGGCCTGGTGACTCAGCTGAAAAGTGCACCCCTGTCTATGATGTAGAAGCCTTCACTTTCCAGGATCTTGTAGGACCTTGGTCAGAATTCTGCCATTTTGGTGGGTTTTCTCCCTCCTTTTGACTTTTACAAGGCAGCAAACAAAGGGGCCCAAAACAAGCACTGATGCTGAGTAACAAGAAACAGACTCAGGTACCTTCCCTCTCCCCTCAGTTGGATGAGGGGTGGGGTGGGATGGAGAGTCTTATGTAATTCCGGTGGTAGCCAATTGATTTGATTTAAAATGCAGGGGGACATGGAGCAAATATTTTTAATTGTCTAGGCAAGATGCACAAAGAAGCTACCAGCACATAGCAAGCCTGTTTAAAAACCATCATTACTGAAAGCTTTTATGTAAGCTGCTTTCAGGCCTCCACCTCCTCTCCCAACAGGCCCAAGTCCTAACGGCACAGACCCAGACATGACCTCAGTGGGCAGAGACAACTTTCCGTCATGGCTGCAGGTCACCACCTCTGAAGGAGGGAATGGAAAAGTCCAATGGATAAAAAGGCTCCATCACTTTTGTCTTCCAGATTTGAATACTTACTCTCTTTTCAGTAGTATAAGGGAATATGGTACTTCTTACCTTACTGAGCAAGAAATTAAATTCTGTCAATAATTTAGAGATAAGATATCCTTATGACAATTTGGGGTTGCTTTTTTTTTTGAGACAGAGTCTTGCTATGTAGCCCAGGCTGGCCTGGAACTTGTGGTCCTGCTGCCTCAGCCTCCAGAGTGCTGGGATTATAGGCATGTGCCACCATGCCCAGTTGAAATAGTCTTTCTAAATATAAAAGTTTTGAGTCAGACCTGTGTAGTTCAGAATGATGGGCTACAGTACCACAGGGTAGCTGAATGTATCTTAAGTCATAATGGGCTGAAAACTCCAGAACATTTCAAATTAAGCTCTTAAATTGGATAACATGTCTGTGATAACATGCATGGGTGAGAGGAGGGTGTAACTGAGTACCCATCATTATTTTAATTTTTAATTTTTGTTTTTTTGGTTTTGAGACAAGGTCTCACTATACAGTTCAAGTGGCCTGAACTCACCATGTAGTCCAGGCTGGCTTCAAACTCATAATCTTCCTGCCTCCACTTTCAAGCTACTGAGATTACAGGTGTGTGCCACCATACCTGGGTCTATTTACTTACTTTACTCCAGTAAGTAACATTGGGCAATGCAGATTTAATTGAATGATATTGTATTAGAAACTTATTAAATAACATTTAATAAGCATTCACAGAACTGGGCCACTACATATTTATCTACAACAGATAAACTGGCATAGAAAAAATAATAACTGAAGTAACTAGCATATGATAGCTAGATTCAATCAGGCTCCCTTTCTCCAGCCAAAATATACTGAAACCAGGAAGAAGTTAACCTGTTTAACTGAATGTCTCCTCTCCCTCTAACTGAATAGTCATGCCTAGGCCTTGCTGCAGACCAAAGCCTGTTTGTTAGGAGTAGAAAGAGACTTTGAAAATAAAATGAAAAAACAAAAACAAAACAAAAACAAAAACAAAAAAACAAAAACACCAAGATTAAAAAAAAAAAACTTGTGGGGGGGGAACCACACTTGTATTTTTCTCTTTTTACTAAACACATGTATATTCAACTCTAAATTTGAAATGACAAACAAGTCTTTAAACCAAAATATACACAAACCACCGACAGAGACACCTATCTATACAAACCTAGCCCACGGGAGGCTACATCCGTGGCAATGAGGATGGGAGCCTTTCCAGAACGGAACTCTGAGGGGGGAAAAGAAAAAAAAAGTATCATAAAAGGCAGGTCTTACTATTAAGGTTAAGTGACAAGTCTTAAAAGACGTGGAATAAACAGAAAAAAACCATTACTGCCCCCTCCAAGACGCATGCATTTTATTTCTAAAATATGGCTTCCATTTCGTTTAATGGCCTTCCCATAAGAGTACTCAAGAAAAATAATGAAGGAAAATACACTAATATATGATTAAGAAAAACTTTTTACTTAAACATTTCAGTAACTGTCCAACTTTCCCCAAGGAATAACTACTTTTATAATAAAAAAAAATTACAGAACTTATTAAAATAAAAGGAGTGGTATAAATTGCAAAAAAAAGTATAGAGTCAACATTATGAACTTAAAAGGACCCTAGAGACACACCAAAAATGCCCCTAATATTCAATTAAGTAGAACAGAACTCTGGATTACAGGTCAGATCTGGTACAAAACCTATTTTTTTCCAAATAAAGTTTTGTTGGAACAAAGCCAGGCCGTCTCTCCACAGGTTGTCTACCTATGGCCAGCTGTATAGTGCAGAGACCACCATTATTTGGCCTGCAAAGCCAAAAATATTTACTATCTTGGCCTTTATAGAGGGTTTTGTTTTGTTTTTAAAGTCGTTAAAAACACACTAAAAATCTTTTATTTTCAACTTACCATTAAGTACCCAATCTCTTTCTGGTTGACTCTTGTCTCCATGAATACACATAGCTGGCCAACTATAAGAAAAAAATGGATTCAGAAATCTTTTAAAAAGACAAAAACTATGCTTTAAAAAGAAATCCTATTTATTACACAATCTTGATAAGATGTGTTAGGCTACATGAACAGATAGACCACTATGTTCATTTAAAAGGCAAACTGCATGCTAGGCATAATTAACCTACTACAACAATATCTGCCATACTAACTTAGAAATTACCTCTAATTATAAGAACTGAGGCTAATTACCTGGGTGCTGTACTCACCCATCTCTGCGCATCCTTCGAGTGAGGTCATCACAGCGTCTCTTTGTCTCCACAAATATTATTGTCTTATTTTCCTTTTCAGCCATTATTTCCTCCATCAGTTGGATCAACCTGGGAACAAAACCAACAATGTAATCATTGCACAGAAAAGATCTACATGTGTATTGCACATGCCTATAATCTCAGTACTTAGGAAACTAAGGCAAGAAAATTCAGAGTTCAAGGCCAACCTGGGCTACACAGTAAGAATGTATCTCAAAAAAAGACAGTACTTTCATTTCACGTCACTGTATTAAAAATTTTAATAAAACACATTCAGAGTACAGATTCAGGTACTGTTCTATGTTCTTTACTAACTGATACTATCCTCAGAGCAAGTCTGCTGTAGGTGGTATGATCCCCATTTTACAGATGAAGAAACAGAGGCATTTAGAAATAAATCCTAAACTTGTCCAAAATTATACAGCTGGTAAGAGCGCCAGGATTTAAATCCTAGAATCCAGGGCTGTTAACCCCAACACTCCAATGAAAGCTACAAACAATGGATTACTAGAAGGCCAATAGTTTTTAATGTTTTCAAGTTTCCCAAAGCACTGGCTTCCCAATCCAGGTACATGGGCATTCATCTGCAATCCCAGCCCTCAAGAAGGTGGCACAAGAGAATTGTAAGCTCAAGGCCAGCACTGACTATACAGCAAGACCATGTATCAAAGGAAAAAAAAAGAGGTTTCTTGGACATTTTAATTCTAGAGGATTATTCGGAAAGATTTATCAGCATTATCAAAGCAAAAGGTGAAATCTCTTTCATACTTGTGGTCTTTTTCACTTTCCATGCAGACGTCCACAATCTGAAGGATGTTGTGGTTGGCACTCAACTCCAGATTGCCTACATTGATCTGGGTGTAATCCCGGAGAAAATCCTCTGCAAGTTGTCTTACTTCCTTTGGCCAGGTTGCACTCCACATCAGTGTCTGCCGATCAGGCTACCAGGAAAGGAAACGCTTTCTTTTAGGCTAAGGAATTACATGACAGCCAAAAGTATAAAGATTAGAATAAATCAGGTTTACCCACCCTGATCTGGTCAACAATTTTACGGATCTGGGGTTCAAAGCCCATATCAAGCATCCTGTCAGCCTCATCCAGTACAAGGTAAGTACATCGGCGAAGGTTTGTCTTTCCTGACTCCAGGAAATCTATCAGCCGTCCAGGAGTAGCTATGCAGATCTCAACACCTGTAAAGTTAAATCAAAGATCTAGACCTTAAGAATTCTTTATTTAACCCAGCCACCATGGCTCATGCCTGTTATTCCCAGCTACTCAGAAGGCTGAGGCAAGAGGATCTTAAGTTCCAGGCCAGCGGCAGCCAGTGCAACTGAGTGAGACCTTTTCTCAAAAAACCAACCCAACCAAACAAAAACAACTACAAAAACAAATAAGCGCCTCTGAACAAAAACACAAACCAACAACAAAAAAATGGGGCTTAGGGTGAGGCTCAGTGGTGGGACACTTGCCTCCCATGTGTGAAGCCCTGGATTCAAACCCAGTGTGCAAAGAAAAAATCTTTATGTGCTATTCAAACCTCAGCACACACTAAGAAGCACCAGCTCTGGTGATTCCACTCAATGCTACAGAGTAGTTAAATTTTATAAACACAGTACCTGCAAAAGCATGATGTAAGGAGAACTGTATGTATAATCATCAAGTCTTAAGCCTTGAGCCATGAACTTCATCCCCTAAAATAACATAACCTGAGAATTTCTAAGCTGCTGAAAATACTGAATTTTCTCACAAGAACCCACTACTTTGTTCATTTTCACTCACAGAAATTGGTAAAGTAAGCTCTCTTCCCTCCTTGTCTTGGATGGCCATATGCACGCCTCCTACTTCTCTCGAGACAGCTGCATGCATGCCACCCTGCTCTCAGGCCTGGTATCTTTTCTATCTGTCCAAGGTACTTCTGCTTCTAAAAAGCTTGCTTTCTTTCTGCCAGTTTCCCTGGGAACATCTTAACCTCAGGCCAATTCACTCAAACAACCAAGGTTTCTCTAAGTTGTTTTCTCCAGGTGTCTCAGTTTTCTCTAATAATTATTCCTTAACGTAAAACCATCTCTTACAACAAACCTTGTCTATACTTTTGTGCTACAAAAAAAAAAAAAAAAAAAGAAGGAAAAGATAACTGTAAAGTAAACTAATTATTCTTATATGTGGAAGTATTTTTTTCATTACCTCTTTCCAAATCTCGAATCTGGGGACCTTTAGGAGCACCTCCATAAATACATGTGCTTTTCAATCTAGAACATTTGCCATAGTCATCAGCCACCTGCTGTACTTGCTGAGCAAGCTCTCTGGTAGGAGCCAGCACTAGACACTGAAACAGAGGAGAAAAAAAAAAAAAACATTTGTGACACTCATCTCTAGTCAACAAAACATAACCACAATGAAGAAGTAACAAGGTTGTCTAATTTTTCCCTTATTGTCTAATCTAGTACTTTTCACAGTATGTGATAAGGTGGGCTAGGGTGAGCTTGAGAGAGTAGGGAGTATATAAGTACACTGGAGCATGGGAAAAAACAATTAGAATTTACTATTTAGTATGTGGAATGATACTGGTACCCTCATCATTTGGTTTACTTTGATGCACTATGATTCATTATAGTTTGTATGCAACATATAAGTCAGTTTACAGATTGAATTACCTAGTCTAAACTATACAACTTCCAAAAAATGAACAAGTGGCTTTAAAATATCCCTGCAACAAAACTACATTGAGTATTAGCAAGAAATACAGATGAATAAGTAAATGGCAGCCCTGGAACTCCTTAAGCTCTTTGACAGTTTACTAGGCAAAAACAATGATATATATAATCTAACAAGATTATATAGACTCCAGGTGGGTGTGGTGGCAAACACCTGTAGTCCCAGCAACTCAGGAGGCAGAGGTAGGAGGACTGCAGATTCAAGGCCAGAGGCAGCTTGCACAACTTAGTGAAACTCTCTCAAAATAGGAAATAAAAGACCGGCGAGGGTTATGGCTCAGGGGTAGAGTGATTTGAAAGCATTCATGAATGTGTGGGTCCCCAGTACCACAACAACAATTATGGAGAATCTGGCTAAAAAAATACAAAGTTAAGACTCTCTGAAACAGGTATTATACATACTTTTAACAAATAATGATCCTTCCTATGTACTGATCTGTTAGATATCAGGTAACAATAATAAAGCAATTCTATTAGCTACAAAAAAAACTATGTATTACATAAAGTAACATTGTTTCTGTATTTTGAAACATAAGGCTACATATTTATAAATATATATGTATGGCAGGTGCAAACTAAACTTAAAAAAAAAAAAGTTAAGAGTGTACACTCAAGTCAGGTGCAATGGCTCACATCTGCAATCCCAGAGTCTCAGGAGGCTGAGGCAGGAGGATCATAAGTTAGGGGCCAGAGACAGCCTGTGTAATTTAGCAAGACTCTGTCTCAAGTTACAAAATTAAAAAGAAGCTGGGTTTGCAGCCCAGGGGTAGAGTGCTTGCAAAATATGTGCAAGGCCCTGGCTTCAAACTCCCAGTAGCACATGCCTATAATCCCAGTGATGCAAGAGGCCAAACCAAAAGGTGGAGGCAGGAGGAGCATTAGTCAGTCAAGGCCAGAGGCAGGCTGAGCAACTTCATGAGACCCTGTCCTAAAAATAAAAGCCGAGGCTAAGAGTGCGGTTTGGTGGTAAAATACTTCCATAAATGTGAAGCCCTGGGTTTAATCACCTACTGCCAAAGATACACACAAAGACACACAAATTATGTATGTTTGGACACTATCCCCTCTCAACTCTTACAGGAAGTATGCAGCACAAGTGAAAAGTGATCAAACCAGAAAGTTGTACTGCCCTGAAAATTTACAAAAATTATAATTAACTCCAAAGAATACATACCCTACCTGATTTTTTTTTTGGCAGTAGTGGGGGTTGACCCCAGGGTGCCTGCATTCTTTACAAGCACTCTACCACTGAATTGCACCCCTAGCCCTTTTACTTTTTATTTTGAGATAGGACCTCACTAAGGTATACAGGTTGCCTCTGGCCTTGAACTTACAATCATCCTGCTTCTGCCTGCCAAGTCGGTGGGTTTACAGGGATGCACCACCACACCTGGTTTCCATCTCATTTTAAGAACCACAGGGCAGGGACATCATTTCACATCTCTTTTGTACCCCTCCCCTCATAGCACCAACAAAAAATTAAGAATGGGAGCCGGGCATGGTGGTGCATGCCTGTAATCCCAGTGGCTTGGGAGGCGGAGGAAGGAGGATGGCAAGTTCGAGACCAGAGGCAGTCTATGTAATTTGGCGAGACCCTGTCTCAAAAAAAAAGTAAAACAAAAAATGTGTTGGTGGGGCAGCTCAGTGGTCCAGCACTGGCAAAGCATGCAAGCATGAAGCCCTGGGTTCAACCCCCCAGTACCAGAAAAATAAATAAAATAAAATAAAGAATGGCCATTGAACTGTCTTCAAGTCTACAAATGAAGGCAGTATGCACAGGGCTTAAAAGTATAAGAGTGGTTCAGCAGGCTGGAGATATGGCTCAGGAGTAGAAAGCTTGCCTAGCATGCTGGAAGCCCTGAATTAGATGCTGGGCAAAACACATACACCCACACACACCACACAAAACCAAAACAAAAGTGAGATTGGTTCAAATTCAAGCTCCACCATTCAAATGCTATGTGGCCTTGGGTATGTCACGTAATTTCAAGACCAATAGGAATAATAACACTTCTAGGTATGGAGGGTGAAGCTAAGAATGAAATCAGATTATGTGTATAAAGTACAGTGCCTAAAACAACAATCATTCAATTGTAGTTGTTCTTAAAATTATAAACAAACTGAAGCACACTTACAATGGGGCCATCTCCCCTTTCCAAGTATGGCTGGTGGTTAATATGAACAATCGCAGGCAGCAAATACTGGAGAGGAATAAGAATGACAATCTTTACACCAAAACTAAGACATATCTTAACAGTTCTAACTTAAATCTGCATTTAATAATGCCTAAATAGGAAATTAAAAAGCAAAACACCATTGGCACACTCACATACAATGTAAATTTGAATATAAATGTGTCCATGGATTTGATAATTAAGATATTACGATTTTACCTACACTATTTAAGAAGAACTGGGAGGGTATGTGATAATTAGGGTAGCTAAATAAGTCACCTCAATGTCAAAGATCTACTTGTTGGTACCTACCGCCAATGTTTTCCCAGAGCCAGTCTGAGCAATGCCCACCATATCTCGGCCACTAAGGGCCAAAGGAAATCCCTGGCACTGAATTGGAGTTGGTTCTGTAAAATGCTGGTCCATCAACACATCCATTACATATTCTACAAAAGAAAAAACATTACTGCTTTTAAGTAAAAGTCATGACCCAGGTAAAGAGATTTTAAAAACTATTAGGCCACCCATGGCAGGATTTACCCAATATTATACTTATCCAAATTTTTAAATGGAATCTCTAACCAGCTCACTGCTACCTTTGAAAACCATTTCCCTAAAGCATCTAACAGCATGGGCACACAACTGTCACTTATTGTTCATCAAGTTCATATTATATCCAAATGGAAAACAATTTCATTTTTCTATTTTATAAAAGGCATAGGCAAAATCCTTGTTGTTGTTAGGTGCCGTCGAGTCAGTATCTGACTCATAGTGACCCTCATAGGGTTTTCAATGGCTGACAGTTTCGGGATTGCCTTGGGAGTGGGTTGCCAGGCCCTTCTCCCATTTTTGGGGTGCTGGGAATTGAACTCGGGACCTCAGAGACTGCAGCGCAGCGCTCTACCCACTGAGCTAAATCCCAGCCCCAGGCAAAATCCTAGTGGTGTTGTTAAGTGCCATGGAGTCAGGTCTGACTCATACCGACCCTATGTACAACAAACAAAAAACTACCCAACATTGTGCCATGCCCAGCATTATTGTCAGTGCTTCTCTATTATTCATAGGGCTTTCAATGACTGACTTTCGGGAGTGGGATGCCAGGTCCTTCTCCCAAGACTACAGCACCTGGTGTTTCCAGGTGGTCTCCAATCCAAGTACTAACCAGGCCTAACCCTGATTAGCTTCCAAGATATGATGCCAGGGTGGTATGGCTGTAGACAAAACCCTAGCAGAAGGTGGAAAAACTAAGAAAAAAAATTAAAAAATTTTTTTTCTGGTTTACACTGAAGAGATGCACACACACACAAAACACCCCCCAAAAACCTCTTAGGTACCAACACAGTATTTACCAGTAGTCTAGAGCAAGTTTAAAAAACTGAAACCATTATATAAAATACTTACTACCTTTATGAAAGTTTTCTACTTGTATTTTTGGCAAAATCCTGAGCCTGTCAGATTCTTTAAATAACCTATCCCTTATGTTTACTATTCAACAAAATTTAACAATTAAGCTTCTGGACTATAGAACACTTACGTGGGAAGTTAGCATGATGGAAGGCAAAGACAGGTTTAGGACAAACATCTCCCCCTCTCACTGTAATCTCTTTCTTTCGGCGTAGTTCATCAACCTCATACTATAGGAAAAAAGAAGACAGACAAGTTAATAAAGTTATTTTCAATATTCAACACTTTATTTTCCAGCCAAATAATTATCATACAAACTATAGTAACAAAGGCAAACACTTTCGTATATATATATATATATTACTTCAAGTTTCTGAGGATCCTCCTAACTTCGTGAGTTAATGATGCAGGTGATTAAGGGATCAGTTTCCCACAAGAGGAAAAAATAATACCCAGAGTAACTTCTGTCTAAGGTCTGCACTAAGGAGGAGGAGAAAATGTGGAGCTTGGGCCCAAGTGTTCTTTCCATTACATTATTTTTCTAGAGCAACCATTTCATTATTAGCATCTAAAAAAAAATCACGATGGTGACAGCACAAGAATGCACAATGTTATTTTTAAAGTTAATTTTACTTCAGAAAGTGCAAAAAGTTTTAAATAAAAATAATTTTACTCCACAGACAAGAAGACCTAATAAAAAAACACAGTTAAAATAAAAACAAATCCATAGGTATAAATGTGTATGACAAACAGGCTGGGAAGCATAATCGACATGTGGATAAACAACATACTATGGGATGCTTAAATTAATCCTTCTTATGATCATCAGCAATCTTAAGAATCTAAAATCTCAGCACATTATAAAACAACATAAAACAGCAATGGCAGTATATAAGTAAACTCTGATTATTAATCTGCATTTTAAAAAGTAAAGCACATGCACAAACTTACTGGAGTCAGCCTTGCCACTTCTGGATGTTCCACATAGAAATTCTTCTCAAACTTTGGGAGCTCACTCAAATCCCACTTCTTTTTACGTAAACGCTCCCCAGGATTACCAAATTTCTTTGGGGGAAGGCCACCACCACCTCTTGCTCCAAATCTAGAAGTATCAAAAAGTTTTAATTCATTACTATTTGGGGGGAAAAAAAACCCACAAAAGGATGGACTCCTAAAATACTAGCAGCACTCCTTCAAAAAGACTGTCTTATACACCAGTTTGGTGTATTGAGAAGTTATAAAACTTCCTTTAATTCCCAACAACACTGCCAGTATATTTAGGAAACGATATCATGAGGATTATATCACAGATGCTGGAACCACCCAAGCTTTCAATTTTTGATTCATAGAAGAAACCATCAATACATCTTAATGTTTTTAAAACGCATATTCAGAAGATTTAAAATGAGTTTCTTGTTTTTATATGCCTTTTACAAAGAACAGGCAAGGTAAACAATACATTTCCTAGGAAAATCCTAACCCTTAAAATGGCCATCACCATTTCCCCACCTATGTAAAGTATGGGGCTTTGTTTGGTAAGTAAATGGCAGGGTACTTCTCATTCCATTTCCTTACTCCTTCTGAAACACTACTGAATTTACCTTGTTTCCCCCACTCTCACTTTTAACATCATCTTGTAGAAATTTCAGCAGTAGCTATTTTAAAGGTCTTTAATTTTCTGTAATTCAAGGCATTTGAACTCTTCGGCTTATAAACCAGCTAGTTATTTCTTTAATAAACACACAAAGACTGATGGCAGGAAATTTTAATGGCACCATTTAGTATCTAACATTCAGTAAGCAAAACTTAGGTAATTCCATTTACACGGCCGCTGAACTAGTAAGAAAAATCAGAAAATGAAACAAGAAAATCATACAGCATAAGAACACATGTATCTGTATCTCTAATAGGTCTTCAAGTTTACAGCTTAATACTATACAGACCAAAGGCCACCTGGAGTCAGCCATTCTACCCCACTTGTAAATGAAGCAGCCAACGTTTCAACAACTATTTCAAGAACTACTATCTTTAGATTATCAGTCCTGCAAAGAAAATCAACCCAATTTTTAGAGATTGGTCTAGTTCACATAAATTTGTGATTTCCAAGTCTTATTGCCATTGTAACTGCTGCAATCTGGTGTTACTCCAACTTGAAGGTAATGATTCTAGGGGAAAATACGACTCTAAAATTAAGATTCCTTTTAATACTTATTCTAAATGGATCATTCTTATTCAATGTTTTTCCTTTCTCCCTACTGCCCTATTTATTTAGGATATACTATTCTAGTGATATAATTTGAAATACAACGTTCTTAGAAATCTACATATTAACAGGCAAAAATCACACTAAATAGGCAATGCACATTTGTCTTTTGAAAAGTAATAATCCAATTCTAACATTAAGAATGAAATAGCAATTCATATCACAAAGAAAAATTCAGGTGCAGGTGGTTAGAGCATAGACTTTATGAAAGAATGCCATTTTGTTCAAAGTTTTAAAAGCTTTTAAAAACTTTTTTTGGGGGAGTGGGGGTTGGGTCTAATGGCACACCTATAATCCCAGCACTAAGAAGGCTAAGGCAGGAGGATCAAGTTTGAGACCAGCCTGAAGTAAAACAGATTGTATCTCAAACCAAAAAAAAACAAAAAGCCACCTGAAACTCAGGTTAATATAGGATAAAGTATGTACCAGTAACTGTTTCTCCTCTCTTCAACTACTTTTTATTAACAAAGTATATATATGAGCCTGGTGTGGTGGCACACGCCTGTACTTCCAGCACTTGGGAGGCTGAGACAAGAGGATCAACTTAAGGTGGAGGCCAGCCTTAGCTACAGACTGTCACAAAAGACATATAGCTGGGTGTGGTGGTGCACACCTGTAATCCCAGCAGCTGGTGGGCCAAGGCAGGAGGATCTCAAGTTTGAGGTCAAAGGCAGCCAGAGCAAGGTAGGGAGACCCTGTCTCAAGATAAAAAAAAAAAAAAGGAGCTGGAAGTGTTGCCCAGTAGTCAAGCACCTGCAAAGTATTTGCAAGGCCCTGGGGTCAGGCCTTTAGTGCCACTGCCTCCCCCCCCCCCCACAAAGGCATATATATGGTGAAACGCAATATTAAACCAAACACCCACCCTATAGAAAAGAATGTACCAGTACTTGATAGCTTCTATGTGCCTATTCCAAGTTTACAACTACTTTGAATTTTGTTAACCATTCTCCTGTTTTTTCCCTTGTTTTTAATCACACTGTCATACTTGAATGTGACCTTAAATGCCATCCTGCCACCTTAAAAAAAAAAAATAACACTCAACATGTTTGTGAGCCATCCAAATGGATTTATTTTTTTCTTTTTCACTGTTGTATTGTGTTTAAATACATCAATACACACAACTTATCCAAACACTTGGGTTGTTTGCATTATCTTGTTGCCAAGAACAAACTGTGTGTGTGTGTGTGCCCACGCACATAGATCCTAAGGCACATGTGCAAAGATTTCTCTTGGTCTTATGAGTCTAAGGATTTCTGGGTCACTTTCAACTTTACTAGATATAAGCGGCTGTACTGAATTCACTGCTAAACGTAGAGAAAATGCGAAACCTTAAGCAAACAGTCCACTTCTAGTTCTTCAAAATTGACATAAGATCAAAAATGTTCCTTAAAACATGACATCCAGTCAATCAAAATAACTTATTTTGTAAACTAATAACTGAAATGCTTGTGACTAGTAAGCCTGGCACTTGTGTTCCTGAACTAAATAAAAAAAATAAATAGGTTTGGGGAAGGTATCATTAACAGAACAGCTACAGGGAGACAACTGCACAAATTATTTTAATTCTCAAGCACATAGCAAAGTAATGACATAATCTCCTCTTTCAGGTGAAGAAAGTCTTACAAACGGCAAAGGATTTTACCTAACGTCACACACTGCCCTTTATCCAGAGATTACTTTTAGTAAGTGGTAGCATAAAAAACATTGTATGCTAAGCAAGGAAGCTGTTTAGCTGACATGAAAAGATTTTAATCTCAGTTTCTGAGAGGACTTCAGGTTTAATCCCACCCTAACTTCCCATCTTGATGTTGCAACCCTGATTTCCCATCAAAAACTTCTTAGGCTGGCTGGGAAGTGAACGTTGCGGTACAACTGGAGGAAAAAAAGGGCCAAACAGTAACGAAAATCACAACACTGCCAACCCCCGACACATTTAACTACCAAGTAACTTCTCGGCCTTACATTCCAATGCTTCCTCTGAATCACTCAGAATACGACTGGAAAGATCGAAACCCACGTTTTAAAATGGCAAATGGCCTTTCAGGCTTCAGTCCTATGAACGGTGATCGCTGCCGATTACAGAGCTTATTGCAGAGGAAGCCATCGCGCCTGAGGATTTTCCCCCGGCGGAACAAGAACAAGGGTGCTTTTCCCGATAAACGCCAGGACTCGGACAGATCAGATGACAGGCCCGCAACCGCCAGGCTCCAAGGCCCGGACCCAGCAGAGGCCTGGATTGGGGCTGCAGCCGCCAGGCCGCTCCCCCACCCCCGCTCCCCCAGGGCGGGGCCGGCCGCGCCACGACGGCGGACCGCAGGGAGGGGGCCGCGTCGCCCAGCCGCCGCCCCTCCCGCCGGTCCCGAGCACCGCGAACTGAGCTGCTCCCATATTTCGGCAGGCGGCCGTCCGCCCCGGGCCTCAAGAAGCCACCTCTGTCCCCGCACACGCGCCTCCCCCCTTACCCTCCGCGGTCCCGGTCCCGGTCCCGGTCCCCAAAGCCGCCGCCGCGCATGGTCCCAAATGGATAGAGATCCGGGAGCGGGGCACGGATGGCCGGGCTCGGGAGGGCCTGCGGATCCGGTCTGGTGACGACCGATGGCGGCGGCGCCTCCGCTGTTGGGGCGGCGGCAGGCGCGGCGCTCTCTCGCTCCGACGCGCTGTCTCCCGTCGCAGACGCCACCGTCGCCGCCTCTCTCGTCGGAGACGGGAGCAAAACACAGAGAATCGGGGATATAAATACGGTGGGTAGGGTCGGCCACGCTCAAACCCGGCAGGGCCGCGATTTAGGCGTCCGCTTCCTTCCCAGCGACTGCACAAAATGGCGGCCGCCGCTGAGGCTGCTCCAACTTAACGCTACGTACGGCGGAGACGATACGTAAACAGCGTCTCGGAATAGCCGGAGGGCTCCGCGGGGTGCCGCGGCGATTCTCGGAGGCGTTTTACGGCAGTTGCGGAGACGGGTGCGCTTTGCGGTCGCTGTAGAAAAAAGAAAGTACGGAGCAGGCGTAGAGTTCTCGCGCCACCTGAACTAGAACGTGAGGTGGGGTGGGGGAAGAGCCTCCGGCGCGACGTAACATTCTTTGCGTCGTTAGCCTGCCCACTATTGCGAAGATGCGCAGTATGCGTAACGCATTCGGTTTAGAGAATAAAGGGTTTTGCCGGATTCCGACCGCTGGACGGAGCGTGAGGACTGCTTGCGGGTGTTGCTTTGAAAAGACAATAACCGTCCTCCATGTTCCCGGCCTTCATTTTCGGGGGCGGGGGGTGGGGGTGTGCAGGTGCCAGAATCCCGGAGAGTCTCCAAGCCCTGGCCCCCTCTCTTGTGTGCTCTCGCCCGGTCGCCCGAGGTCGCCGAGACGGGCCGCGCGCCCCGGCGCCATTTCCTGTCGGTTGCCTCTCGCCGCGCTGTCACCGGCAGCCATGATGGGTGCTCCGTGTCCTTTTCTTTAGGGAGTTAGGTGGCGACGTCCCAGCTCGGCTGGGACACTCTCTGCTTCCCGCGGCTCACAGTGAGGTGTGTTTTTCTGAGCCGAATGTTGTCACCGTTCCCGGGTGAGGTGACAACGCAGAAGCCAAACCCGCCCGGAGCTTCTCTTGAGGTGGGCGCCGAAGTCTCGCCGACGCCATTAAACGGCGTTCGCGGCCATCCCGCAGCCCTCTCGGGAAAGAAAGGCGTTCACAGCCAGGAGCTTCAGACCCAGAGGGCGAAGGCTTGCCCTGGCTAGGCCGCCGTCCCCACCCAGCTCCTGCACTGGCTTCCAACTCGGGTTCCTTTGTCCTCAAATTGCACTTTATTTTTTGATTGTATTTTTTGCAGTACTGAGAAGCTGAATCCTGGGCTTCGAGCTGCTAGGCAAGTGTTCTGCCACTGAAGTGCACTCCAACCCTCTTTTTAATTTCTTTTTTTTAAAAATTTTGAGTCAGGGTCTTGCCCCATTGCACAGGCTGCCTCTGCCTCGAACCTGCGGCCCTCCTGCCTCAGCCTCCTGAGTCACAGAGATTTACAGGCAGACACCTACTTTTCACACTGCACCAAGAACCTTGCAAGCTTGGCAGCCACACAGTGTTGTTGAGCCGCTGGGGCCCTTGAGACCTAATCGTCTAAATCTCATTTATTTGTACAGATCGGTTGAAGTGGGGAGATGGGAGGCCCATCAGTGTGGGGGCTGAGAGGCATCTCCTGCTCAGTGCTTTCCAAATTACTAGAAAAGCACCATAAAGGACTAGAGGTTCGGCTTAGTGGTGGAGCGCTTGCCTAGCACACGAAAGGTCCTAGATGCGATCCTCAGGACTGGGAGAAGGAGCAAATCATAAGGAAAGGAGTTTTCCTAAGAAGCCCTTAAGTTGTCACTTGGGGCACAGCTACAAAGACATGTGGATTCATTGACTGCTGGGCTCTAGGGTTGGGTGGCGGAACAAACAAATTCCTGTGCTCTTAAGCACTGACAGTTGTTTTGAGACAGGATCTCCCTGTGTTGCCCTGGACCAGTCTTGAACCGGCAGTCCTGAGTGCTCGCGTTACAGGGGTGTGCCACCATGCCTGGCTATGACTAACATTTTTACAAAAGAAAATAGGGGCTGTTACCTAGCATGTCTGAGGCCACAGGTTCAGTCCCCAGCACAACTAAGAAAAGAAAAAAGGTGAGAAAAGGGATAGAGAATGTGTGTGTGCTGTGAGCAAGTGGAATACAATAGAATTCAGCTGGGTGTCCTGGGAAGGCCTCTGGGATCCAATGACACTTGAGCTGAGGCCTGAAGTGAGGGAATCAACCTTGGTGACAGGGAAGACCAGGTGCAAAGGCCACTGACGCTTAGTATGACTGGAGTAGAGTCAGGAGACAAAACAGGAGGGCCATTATACAGAACTTGTTCTTTTTTTTTTTTTTTTTTCCCCGGTGCTGGGGGTTGAACCCAGGGCCTCGGGCTTGCATGCTCTGCACGTGCTGGACCACTGAGCTGCACCCCCAGCCCATTTTTTTTTACTTTTTGAGACAGTAAATTACACAGCCTCCTGAGTCTCACTAAATTACACAGACTGCCTCTGGTCTCGAACTTGCGATCCTCCTGCCTCCGCCTCCCAAGTTTCTGGGATTACAGGCATGAGCCACTACGCCCGGCTAGAATTTGTTCTTTTTAGTAAGAAATCTCTGGAAGGTTTTAAGCACAGTGATAAGCACAGTGACATAAAGAAGGGTCCTGGTGATTGCAGTGTAAAGTCGAGTGAGCTAGGGCAGAAGTAGGCAGATTAATTAAGAAGCTAGTATACTAATCCAGGCAAGGGATGGTGGTTGGTGGGGCTTAACAGCAGTGAGTTTGGAAGAAATGGTCTGATTGTGCAATGGTGCCAGTGATTTACTGATAGATGGGATATGGAGGACAAAGAGTCAAAGATGGATTTTGTAGGAGTCAGCCAATGAATATTAAGCCCCAGTCACCATGATGTGGACTCTGATAGGTAGGAGGAGTTATTTGGTTTGCCTACTCAGCATCTACGCTAAGTAAACCCGAGGCTCTCTATGTAACAATAAATGGTTTACACAGTAAGATAACCCCTTCAAAGCTCTCCTCACCCTTTGCTGCCAGGGAATAATTCATATTTTGGTACTAGATCAAGTCCCTGTCTTACAGTACCTCATGGCACGCTTGTCTTCATAAAAGTTATCACAGTATATAATTATATATTTGTCATTTCTTAATTCCCACCTTCTAGAAAGGTGAGTTTTTAATCTCCCTCTAGCAGACAAGTTTCTGATAACAGTAAGTCCATAGAAGACATTTCACATTCTTGATACGTTTTGAATTAGTTTTTAATGTACAACTTAATGAGTCTCATTATGACATTTCCATACATGCATTTCATTGTACATTGCTCATGTTAACTTCCCCCTTACCCTCTCATGATTCTCCTCCCCCATCCCCGCCCTCCCCACCAATGGTCTCCTTTCTACTTGCTTCTCCTTTTTGTGACTACATCTATCTATATATTTGACACGTTTTCATACCCAAAATGGTTATGTTTTATCATGTTTTTTGTAAACATAAAGAATTCTATTAGGTAAGGAGGTCGGAAACCTAAGAATCTCATTGGTGACAGCGTAAATTGTTGGGAACAGTGAAATATGCTCAGCTCAATTCATCTTTGTTTTTTTGTGTTTTGAAAACAGAAAAACTGGCAGTTGAGTGCTCACACTTGCCATGTTCCAAGCATTTGCTGTGAGTTTTATCTTCATTAGGCTGTGGTTTAACTCAGTTGGTGGAGTGCTGCTCTGCGCTCTCTAAGGCCCTGGGTTCCATCCCCAGCACCGCAAAATTGTAAGAAGGACCTGGCAGCCCACTGCCAAAACAATCCGCTGTTGAAAACCCTGTGAATAGCAGAGAAGCCCTGACATAGTGCCAGGCCTGACACAGTATCAGGGAGTGTTTCATTCTGTTGTACATAGGGTCACTATGAGTCAGACTCAACAGCACCTGACAACAACAACAATTTTTATTATTTTAGTTCATCTTCATCTATACTTCATAAGGAAGTTGGGAAGAACAAATGAAATGCTACTTAGCAAATGAAATGGTACATAATATTCAACAAATGTTAATTGTTACCATCTCTCCGTTTTACATATGACAAAGCTGGGGCTCACAAAGATTGAGTAGCTAGCTAGTCCAGGGTCACATAGTTAGCAAATGGCATATCTAGGACTCAAATGCAGGTGCTCTGGGGAGGTTTTTGACTTGCTGACACCCAGCTTAATTCTATTGTATTCCACTTGCTCACAGCACACACACATTCTCTATCCCTTTTCTCACCTTTCTTTTTTCTTTTCTTAGTTGTGCTAGAGACTGAACCTGTGGCCTCAGACATTTTGTCTGATTTCTTGTGAGGGCCTCTCATGTGCATTTAAAAGTGTTTAGCAGCATCCCTGGCCTCTACCCACTAGATGCCAGTAGAATCTCTCTCCTCTCCCAAGTCATGAAAACAAAAATGTCCTGTGTCTCCAAGGGCACATTGGAAACCACATGGAGACGTACTATCCTGAAACCACTGTGCTATACTGCCTGCCTGTGGGATCATGGAGTCCCTTTCATTCCTTCACTTGTAACCTTTTTCCGCAGATGGAGATTGTCTTCTGCAGACTCTACCTGCCAGCAATTGTTGTTGTTGTTGTTAGGTGCCGTCGAGTCGGTATCCGACTCATAGCGACCCTCTGTACAACAGGGGAAACACTTGTCAGTGCTTCTCTGCTGTTCATAAGGTTTTCAATGGCAGATTGATTTTTGGGAGGGGGTTGCCAGGTCTGTCTCCCAAGTGTACAGCACCTGGTGTTCCCAAATGGTCTCCCATCCAGGTACTAACCAGGCCCGACCCTGCTTAGCTTCCGAGATCTGATGGGATCGGATGCCGCAGGGCTACAGCTACAGGCAATACCACTGCTATTATTCATGTTGTCTATGTTTTATTCATAGCAGTAAAACTTATACTCATGACTCAGACAACTTTCAGCCACTAAGAGAATTATTCCTTGTGTTTAGATTTAAAACCATAAAACTTTTGCTTTCAAGCTATTTTTACTGTGACCTTAAGGTCTTACACATACATTTTCACAACTCTGCAGTTTCACAGTCATGAAACTCACCCAAATGTGAAATACAATGCCTTTCTTTTCTCTCTTGGTAGGACCCACATTTGTTCCTTGGTAGCTCGGTTGATTATACTTCAGTCACAAAAAGTTAAGAATACTGATGAACTTAACAAAATAACCTAAAGTAGAGGGCATCAAACTGCACTATACAAGGGACATGAAGGAAAAGAGTTTTCTGTAATCTATTTTTAGAACTTGAATTTTCCTATATACTCTTTTCTAAAATTCGTATGACTGAGAAATTTGTTCACAATTGTATCTTCCCACTTTACGAAAGAAAAAAATACTTTTCTTCTACCTCAGATCTCACTATGGGCTCTGCCATGGATGTAATAATCTCTGAAATGCCAAATATGGGAACAATTAGAAACACTGATATTGGTGTGGAAAAAATAAATTGTTCTAAGTAGTTAGTAACATCCCTTTGTAAATAAGAATTCCAATTCTTTATCCTCAACAAAATGGAAGGAGGGCCATTTGGAGTTTTCAACACATATGTCAAAAATACCTTCTTAAAATAGATTTTGGCATATAACTTGGAAGATCAGAGTATTGAGTGACATTACTATAACAAAACTCCAGTCCTACTCACTAAATTCTAGTTACTATTTTGTATGTGCATGCATGCTTGCATGTATGGTGCTGGGCATGGAACCCATGGTCTCCTGCATGCTAGGCCAGTGCTCTATCACTGATCTATATCCCAGTCCCCCACCTCCTAAAGTATTTGGTCAACATTTCTCAGCTCTTACAGCTATAGAAATGGAAGAGGAGAAGAAAGAATAGCCAAAAGTAATATTCTCCTATGGGTATAGGATCTATTGTTTCTTAATCTTGTTTATTAAGATAATGCATTACCAATAAAAATGTACTTTTAAAGTTTCAGTTATTAAAATTTGGACTACATATTGTTTTGTTTGTCTTCTAATAATATTTGTAATGATGACTCAATCCAAAAGAAAGTTTAGCACTTAGAGCCTTCGGGTTACTAGAAATAAGAAAAAAATAATTAAAATTTTTATGGTATAATTTTGTGTGGCAAAGAAATAAGATTAAGTGATGAATGAAAGATACTGGCTGAGGGTGTGACTAAGTGTAGGGTGCTTGCCTAGCATGTACAAAGCCCTAGGTTTGATCCCTAGCACTGCAGAAAAAAACAAAATCAAAAACTGCTAGGCTTCCACTCAGTGACACACACCTGTAATCCCAGTGGCTTGGGAGGTAGAAGCAGGAGGATTGCAAATTCAAGGCCAGAGGTAATCTGTGTAATTTAGTGAGACCTTGTCTCAATATAAAAAATAAAAAGGGGATTAGGAGTGCAGTCCAGTGGTACAGTGCTTGCAAAGTATGCATGAAGCTCTGGGTTCAGCACCCCCAATACTGAAAAAGATATTCAATATAAAAATATAGGATAAAATTCCAGAAGGAAAATAAGTGTTCAAAGAGGAAAAAGGAACCATGTAAAATCTCTGACCATTAGCCGCCATTGATGTGGTGGTACAAGCCTGTAATCCCAGCGACTCAGGAGGCCGAGGCAAGTGGAGTGCAAGTTTAAGATCCGAGACAGCCTGTGTAATTTAGCAAGACCCTGTCTCAAAATAAAAATTTAAAAAAGTGGGCTGGGGTGCCCCTCAGTAATAGAGTGCTTGCAAAGCATGCATGCGGTCCTAGGTTCAATCTCTACGACTGAAAAAAAAAAAACAAAAACAAAAAAAACCTTTCTGTGTCTTACGGATGTAGCTCAGTAATAGAGCACTTGCCTAGCATGCACTAGGCCCTGGGTTCAATCCCCAGCACCGTATAAAAGGGTGCTCAGAGTTAAAGCTCTCTGTGACCCGCAGACTGAGCTTTTAACTCTTAGTCTGATATTTAGGGCCTTCCAGAATTTGATCCCAACCTGCAATTTTGTGATCTTCTGTGATTTTGGCCAACCCCTCTCCATACATAGAAATTGATTGACATAGAGCTGAGGTGTAGCTCAGTGGCAGAGCACTTGCCTAGCATGTGTAAGACCCTGGGTTCCATCCACAAGGAAAAAAAAAGATTGACTCAAGCCCCACTCTGGCGTCTTGGTCTTCTGTGTTTTGGCACTATTGTTGTTGTTAGGTGCCACTGAGTTGGTGTCTGACTCATAGCAACTCTGTACAACAGGTGAAACACTATTGTTAGTGCTTCTCTGCTATTCATAGGGTCTTCAATGGCTGATTAAACTTGGGAGTGGGTTGCTGGGTCCTTCTCCCAAGCCAACAGCACCTGATGTTCCTAGGCAGTCTCCCATCCAAGTACTAGCCTGACCCTGCTTAGCTTCTGAGATCTGACAGGATCCAACACCACAGTGGTATGGCTGCTGGCTATTTTGGCACTAAGAGGCATTCATTATTTCCTACCTGAAAACATTTTTTTAGTTGTAGATAACTGGGCAGCAGTGTGGTTCCTCTCCTCAACGCGTACCACACAACCAAACTGAGGAAAAAGAGGTTCAGACTACACAGTCAGCTCATGAGGGGTGAAATACTCAGAATTAAAAAGACAGGATGACTCACCAGCCTAGAGATGAATGGTATTAATAGATCTCAAAGACTAAGAGGGGATTATAATTAACAAGGTGTGTGACAAATCCCACATGTACACACACAAATGCTCAGCATTTATCTTTTGGAATGCACAGGATGATGCATCCACCCTGCCCTTTCCTCAACAAATGGCCCTTTCTAATTAGGATGGGCAATTGTGTGCATGTGTGACAGAAGAAATTCTTGTCATAGCCTAAGCAGCCTTCTAAGTCATGGAGATCCTAGTAGATGAAGGCTGTTTGTCTTGTTAGGTACAAATGAGTTCAAAGATAGTATTAAAGGATGGGTACAGGGAGTAAAAAATTTGAGAAGCCAGATAAAATGAAAAAACTGTGACAGATGGGGGAAAGAGGTGATGAGGCAGTGGTTTTAACTTCAATAACATCAGTGCTGCTCATTAGTGCACAGTAGGAGGCATGCTGCTAAGATGCCTTGGAGTACTGATGGCCACTTAGAAGTGGTACTGGGCTGCATTTGGGAACACCTACTGTCACGGGGGGTGGGGGGAGCTGGGATTTAGCTCAGTTGGTAGAATGGTGCTCTGCAGTCTCTGAGGTCCGGAGTTCAATTCCCAGCACCACAAGAACAGGAGAAGGATGTGGCAACTCACTGCCCAGGCAATCCCAAAACAATCAGCCCTTGAAAACCCTATGAGGGTCGCTATGAGTCAGATACCGACTTGACGACACCTAAAAACAACAACTGTTACCGAGAAGGTATCGGAGGTCATCAGTTCTCTGTCCAAAGAGAAAATCAGAGTTGTTCCCGCACATTGTAAGATACAGGGATGAAGTTTTCCTTAGATTCCTTGTTCCCCAGTTCCCTATTTTCCCTCACTGTTTCGTTCCCACCCCTATGCCCCACCTTGCCCAGGCTGCAGCCAGTTCCAGGACTGTGTCACTGGAGTTCACCCGCAGCTGACTCCACTGGCTCTCCCTTGCTTGCTAGCAGGAGAGAAACAACTCATCACAGACTTTGACTGCCTGAAGGCAGAATGACCAAAGCCCTTTCAGCTTTTCAGTTCTGGATAAGCCATAAAACAGACCCAGGCAAATTACTGGGTTACTGTGGCCAAGGGTCATCTGCTGTATCACCTGCAGCGCTCTGGTCTCTGAGCTCGCTGGGTGGGCCTTTTGTTTGGGGTGGGGTTCAGGTTAGAGATTGGACTTGGAAGGCTGTGTGACTATGACCGCTGGTAGTAGGGAGGTCCTGATGATCCCCTGAATTTGCAGCAGCACGTGGTGTTTGCTGTGGAACATAAGTCATTTCTCTTTCCTGAAGGGGGGCTGGAATTTAGCTCAGCTGGTAGAGCGCTGCTCTATAGTCTCTGAGGTCCTGAGTTTGATTCCCAGCACCCCAAAATGGGAGAAGGACGTGGCAACCCACTCCCAAGGCAATCCTGAAATAGTCAGCTATTGAAAACCCTATGAGGGTTGCTATGAGTCAGACTCGAATCCACGGCACCTAACAACAACAACAATTTTCCTGAAGAGCAGGTGATTGGCACTCTAGTTTTGTGCTGGCAAATAGTAAGAGGAAATGTCTGCCTTTCTAGGCTGGACAGGAGGGAGTAGGCATGTGCTCAAATCAAGACCAAATTCCTCCCTAGCTGAGCAGGTGTTAGAAGGGCCGGATTGTGTTTTTTGACAGCTTCCTTTGTGTTTCCCAGGTGTATACAAGGGTGGCAATCAGACAGGGACTGAGCAGAGAGCAAGAAGAGAACTGGCAGTGTCCTGCCAAGGAACACATGGGTAAGGAGGAACACCGACCACAAAGTACGGAACTATGTGTGAGTCAATTGTCCTTTAGAAATACCTGGCCTTCATGCATCTCTGCTCGTCTGTGGTTTCTCTCTGCACAGTTTCCATTGCCCACAGCCAATGGTGCTCCAAAAATCTTAAGTGGAAAATTCCAGAAATAAACAATTCATACGTTTTATTTATTTATTTATTTGTTTGTTTAGACAAGGTCACACTATGTCACCCATGCTGGTCTCAACAATACTGTCACGGCACTGGGCTAACAAGTCCTAAGTTTTAGACTGCACACTATTCTGAGTAGCGTGATGAGATCCCTGACCAGCTCGCCCAGTTCCCCCTCCCAACGTGAATTGCCCTTTGTCCAACATATCTGCATTGTGTGTACTACCCACCTGTTAGCCACTGAGGAGCCGTCTGGGTTATCAGATCATCTGTCATAGCATTGTAGTGCTCCTGTTTAAGAAACCCTATTTTACTTACTAATGGCCCCAATGCACAAAAGTAGTATATTGTTATAATTATTCTATTTTATTATTGTTTAAAAAACTTATTTTTTCAAGACAGGGTCCCTCTCTATGTAATCCAGGCTAACCTCCAGCTTTTGACCCTCCAGCCTTAGACTCACAGGGAGCTTAGATTCTAGGTATGTGCCACCATGCCTGGCTTGTTGCTAACCTCTCACTGTATCTAAAGAGTATGCTTTATCATGTTGTTGTTGTTGTTAGGTGCTATTGAGTTGGTATCCAACTCATAGTGACCCTATGTACAACAGTTAAAACCCTACTGTTGTGCTTCTCTTCTATTCATAAGGTTTTCAATGGCTGATTGGTTTTTGGGAGTGGGTTGCCAGGTCCTTCTCCCAAGCCCACAGCACCTGGTGTTCCCAGACGTTCTTCCGTCCAAGAACTAACCAGGCCGGACCCTGCTTAGCTTCTGAGATCTGATGGGTCAGATGCAACAGTGGTATGGCTGCAGGCTTATCATGTTGTTAGGTGCCATCAAGTCAGTTCTGACTTATAGCATGACCCTATGTGTATAACAGAACAAAACACTCCCTGCCACTATCTGGATTGTGTGTCATACACACGATCTTTATGTTTGGGCCCATTGTTGTAGCCACTGTGTTTTTTCTCATTTTGAGTCATGCCACATCAGCAAAAGGAGGTCCCAGGGGGTTTACTGCGTTACCATCATTAAGGTGAACTCTATTTTGATGTGGCAACTCTTCCCTAGTTGTCATTTGAATGCCTTCCAGTCTAGAGGGTTCATTTTCTGCCACTATGTTTAACAGTGCTTCTCTGCTATTCATAGGGTTTTCAATGGCTAATTGTTTTGGGAGTGGGCTGCTGGGTCCTTCTCCCTAGTCTGTCTTAGTGTGGAAGCTCAGCTGAAACCTGTCCACCATGGGTGGCTCAACTGGTATCTGAAATACAGGGGGCACAGGTTTCAGCATCACAGTAACATGCAAGCCCCCACAGCATGACAAGCTGACAGACAGGGGGGTGCTTTATTATAGGTACGTATATATGGAAAAAAAACACAGAAAATATAAGGCTCAGTACTATCTATAGTTGCATGCATTCATTGGCAGTCTTGGAAAGCATCCTCTATGGATAAGATAGGGCTATTGTAACTTGAACAAAAATAAGCTGGCACCGAAAATTGGAATATAAAGATAAAGATGGTGAAAGCATCGATAGGTCAGTTAAACATCAACTCATGGCTCTGTCACATTATAAAAGGGAATAAAGCTCTGGTATTTATGTAATTTAATCACAGAAGCAAAACATAGTTTGCATACACTTGGAGGACAACCAACTAGCATTAGGGTTATCCCCAAGGAAGGACTATGCCAAACAAATGGACTGCCGGGAGTGGTGGCCCATGCCTATAATCCCAGCAGCTCAGGAGGCGGAGGCAGGAAGATCACAAGTTCCAGACCAGAGGCAATCTGCATAACTTAGCGAGGCCCTGTCTCAAAAAGCAAAAAAATGGGCTGAAGGTACAGCTCAGTGGTCCAGCACTTGCAGAGTATGCAAGTGCAAGGCACTGGGTTCAACCCCGAGTACTGCAAAAAAAAAAAAAAAAAAGAAAAAAAGACCAAGCCTACACACACCCCCCATGCACCTTGACCTGGGGTGGTTCCAATTGGTACCCGGTGGAAGTGAGACACAGTCAAAAGGATGGATTTAGCTTTTGTTGTTGATGTTGTTAGGTGCCTTTAGGTTTTCCTTTTTTTCGTTGACCTGCCACTCTCTTAAACATGATGTCCTCCTCTAGGGATTGGTCCTTCCTGACTACATGTCCAAAATAAGTAAGACGCAGTCTAGCCATCCTGGCTTCCAAGGAGCACTCTGGTTGCATTTCTTCTAGGTGGGAGCATCAAAGAGGTAGCCTATAGGAGCGTAGAGGAAGCTCTTCTAATAGGTTTCAGATGTTATCTTACAGAATTCTTAGCTTTAGGGTTGATGGAAGCTGGGTCAGCTAAAACTTGGTGATACATTCCAGAAGCTTATCTATTAGTCATGAGAAGGTTTGGTCAGACAGCAAAGTTAAGATATGTGGGGATTGAAGCCAGGGCCTTGAGCATGCCAGGCAAGCACTCTACCACTATCCTACATCCCTGACCCTTCATATTTTTATTTTGAGACAGCTCAGCCTAATCTTGAATTCACTTATGTGGCCCAGGCAGGACTTGAACTTGCAATCCTCCTGCCTCAGCCTTCTGAGTGCTGGGATCACAGGTGTGTCCAACCTCAGGTGATAATTTTTTTTCTAGGATTGGGGCTTGAACTCAGGGCCTCATGCATGTTAGGCAGGCACTTCATGACTGAGCCATACCTTCAACCCCTTTTTTATTTTTTAATTTTGAGGCAAGATCTTGCTAAGTTGTGCAGGCTGCCTCCAGCCTCAAACTAGCAATCTTCTTGACTCAGTGTCTCAAACTTGTGGCATGGCACATGGCTTTTGTTTGTTTGAGATAGGATCTCACTGTGTAGCCCTGGCCTTGAACTCACGGTCCTACTGCCTCTGTATCCAGAGTGCTGGGATTACAAGTGCGTGCCACCCTGCCTGGCTTTCTGCCAGTATTGAGCATTATATCTTTACATCCTGCTATTTGACCTTTCCCTGTACTGAATTCTTACTGTTTAGGGATTGAATTATGTCTTCCCCAAATTTATATTGAAGTCCTTACCCCAAACCTCACAATGTGACCTTTAGAAATAGGAATATTGTACATGTAATTAGTTAAGATAGATCGTCCTGGAGTAGGGTGGGCCCCAATGGAATATGGTTGGTGTCTTTATAAAAGTGAGACACAAATGGACACAAAGACATGGACACAGCAAGAATACCATGTGAAGGTGAGGGCAGAGATCAAGGTGATTCTTTCACAAGCTGAGGAACACCCAAGAGGGCAAGTAACCACTGAAGCTAGGGAAAGGCATGAAACAGGTTCTTCCTCACAGCTCTCAGAACGAACCAGCCTTGATCTGGGACTTCCAGCCTCCAGAATTGTGAGATAATAAATTTCTCTTGTTTAATACCTTCCTCCCCAGTTTGTGGTACTTGGCTATGGCAGCCTTAACAAACTCATACAATAACCTTCACAGGTAAAAGCCCAGATTTTCATTTGGTACTTGTTCATTCTTGTTCATGATGGAGTCATTATTCCCTCTCTCAGGATGTACTTGTCAGCAGCCACCTGTGACTGTGCTTTATCTTCCTCCGCTTATAGTCTACCTCACACCATGACAATACCTCTTTACTCAATGTGGCCCAGGGAAATCAAAATGTTTGATATCCCTATTCTAGGAGATACTCTTGTTTTGTTTTTGAAACTCCCTAAGTAGACCAGGCTGGCTTTCAACTCACATCAATTCTCCTTCCTCAGCCTCCCGAGTGCTAGGATTACAGGCATAAGCCACCATGCCCTCAAGACTTCCAGTTTTTATTGAGGGTGAATTTATCAAATCTGAGTTTGTAGGATAGCCAAGAAGGTGTGACTACAAGAGGAAACATAGGAAAGGCTTGTAGAAAAAAGTTTATTATACTTACAGGTCCTAGAGAGGGGGCCACTGCATGCAACTCAGGGTCACAAAGGACACCACCAAGGGAGTCAGGAGACAGTAGACTAGAATGAGGGGAGAGCTTGGGCTGTGGCCTTTTAAGAGTTTCCAAGGGAAAGGCAAGACATGACAGAATAGGGGACGGTACCCAGTGTAGGATTGGTCAGTTAGATTAATTTCTGGGCTCTAAATTAGAGATTTGGTCCCTGTTGTCTGGTCCCAGGCCCTGGGATGATTAAGGTAGAGGAGTGAGGCCTCCTCAGATATAGCCATGGATGGAGGTGAGCTTGCTGTGGAGTGGTTAGTTTGCATAACAAAGGCATGTTCTGAGGTACCCTCTGTTGTCTGTTAGAATTGATTATCCCCAGGAGGGGTAGTCTCTCTCCAGCCAGAAAGATTTTGAAAGATGTCAAAATATAATACATAGAAAGACTTTCCAATACACAATGCGTCAAGTAACAAAGCCTCCCCCTCTGCAGGACAAAAGTATGCCTTAGTATTTGCATAGTAAAAGAATTCATTTAAATGATTTTCCAGAACACAGGTCTGCTCCTAGATGATTTTATCTCTGCTTTACCCAGAGAAGCTTTTGTGGTTTAAAAAAGTAAAAGGAAAGAGAAAATCTCTGCTTCCCAGTTCCCACATTGTGAACAATTTCTGCTTCCCAGGTTGGGCTCTTTCTGCTTCCAGTTCGGAGCTGCTATACCTTTGCGTGTGATCTCTGTCTGACCCTTCCTCTCCTGTGTTTACTCCTACTGTGGTTACTGCTTTTAGTTTAAGGGTCAGTCTAAGACTGCACTACTGACAAATTAATTCTGCAATGACTTGGTCTCATTTTCGTAAATATTAGTTTTTTCAGTAGTGTACACATTCTTTGAGGCAGGAACCATATTTTCTTTGTCTATTCTTCAGCCCTTAGCATTTGATAACAAGTGAGAAAATGACTTAATGGATAATCAAATACGTTTTGTAGGAAATGGTGCTTTCAATGCTTGAATTTTCATATAAGTTAGTGCAACATAAAAATGAAATCTTTTTGAAATCTGTAAAGATTGTCATTGTATAAACCACTAGTAATTTAATTTTTAAATATTTTCATCATACAAACATTTTGAAAACTAGGTTTTATTTTTCACAATCAGAAAAGAGGTTCTTTTATACATTTCTAAAACAAGTATTTAGAAATTATACATTTAAATTAATTTTAATATTTCAAAAAGTATTTTAAATTCTCTACCCCAAACTTAAAATATAAAAGTCATGCTACCTTTATTACTCCAAATTATAAATTTTCTAATTATCTTCCTCTTTAGCTTCCCCAAAGAATATGTATGCATCAGAAATACATTTTTAAAAATTAATCTCAACTTGTCAAAAAGTCAAATGATTTAAAATTTATCTTTATTAATTTTTTTTCTGTTCCTATAAAGGTGAATATAGAGTTTAATAGTGTAAATACAAAGAGCTCTTTGGTGTTCTATAAACATTCTCCACTTAAACATTTCCCTCCTGTGGAAGAGCATTCACCTCCGTTAGGTAGTGGTAATGTGCCCCAGAAAAATACTGGCAGGGAATAGAATGTTTCTGAGCTCATAGACTTTGTGTGTTTGCTTAGTGGCTCATTTTAAAAAATGGAAGTGAGGTATCCAGGTGTGGTGGCCCATGCCTGTAATCCCAGCGACGCTGGGGGCTGAGGCAGGAGGATTGCAAGTTCAAGGCCAGAGGCAGCCTATACAATTTAGCAAGACTTTGTCTTAAAACAAAAAAAAAATTAAAAATGGCCTGGGATTACAGACCACTGGTACAGCACTTGCAAAGTATGTGCAAGGCCCTGGGTTCAACCCCTAAATAGCACAATAAATAAAATAAAAGCGGAAGTGAGGGAATCAAGCACCCCTTCCCCAAGTAGTTTCTGACAGGCATATTCACACACATATATCTGCCATAAGTAATTGAAGAATATGTATGTATATTTCTAACCCAACATGCAATGTATAGTTAAATATCAGAGACTTTTAAGATAAATATAAGATTTAAATCCCTTTTGCTTTCTTTTAGTAATATATGAAAAATACCCTCTTATTTCAAGATCTAAAATTCAAGACTGCTTTTCCATTTCTTCAGCTCCTAATAAGCACAGAGAAGCAGTTTGCATCAATTCGCCACCTACTCCTTGGCATCCCCAATTCCTCCAGCAGTTATTGCGAAGGTGGCTTCATTTTCAGGCATCTCAGGGCTAACAGAATACAAGGGAACAGAAGTTTATAAAAAGCTCTCTCTCTATAAATACTATATTCATGTCACAGGCATTATGCTCCCATCAGTCTGGCCTCCAAAGACATAGCAGAGTTGTACAGCTAAATTTACCTACAAGTATAATTAACCCACACAAACATTTGTTTAACAATTCTATATATAAGGTTCAATGTCAAGAAAATTACCCAAAGTTGGAAATAGGGGAAAGGAATAAGTGGGTATTGTTGCAAGGTAGTGCCAGACCTTGTCTGATTCCTTAGGGGTGTGCACCTTTCTAACAAGTAGACTAACATAGGGGAAAACTGTAAAAGACTTTGAAGTGAACTAAAAGATTACTGAGTAGCTTCAATGGAAAAATTGTTGTTGTTGTTAGGTGCCATCGAGTCGGTATCCGACTCATAGCGACCCTCTGTACAACAGGGGAAACACTATTGTCAGTGCTTCTCTGCTGCTCATAGGGTTTTCAATGGCAGATTTTTATTTTTGGGAGGGGTTTGCCAGGTCCTTCTCCCAAGCCTACAGCTTCTGGTGTTCCCAGGCGGTCTCCCATCCAGGTACTAAACCAGGCCCGACCCTGCTTAGCTTCCGAGATCTGACGGGATTGGATGCCACAGGGCTACCACTGTAGGACTAATAGAAAAATAGGTTGTCTAATACATCCTCCCAGTTATCCAGTTCTGAGGGCTCCGTGCTATCTATGGTCTTAGATCTGTTTTACAATTCTGTAAGTTGTAGCTAACTATTAGTAATTCAAAGTCTTCTGGTCCATAGAAATGTAAACTGTATGACGTGACAAGACATTGATTATTGTCTCATGCATGTTGACCCATTTTTTATCAATTTGTAATCCATTTCAGCATTCCTTATTTGACTTTTTCTTTTGATTTGGTTATGAGATCTTATTAATTTTCTCACTAATTAATGAGCTAAATATCTGACATTTTATATTTGTACCTGAGTCATGATTATATACACTTTTAATTAACTTATTATTTTTTTTTTGCGGTACTTGGGGGTTGAATGCAGGGCCTCACACATGCTTTGCAAGTACCCTACCACTGAGCTGTACGCCCATCCCATTTTTTTACTCTTTATCTTGAAACAGGGTCTAAGTTATACAGGCTGCGTCTGGCCTTGAACTCACAATCCTCCTGCTTCCATGTCCCAAATTGCTGGGATTACAGGCATTAGCCACCACTCCCAGCTTTAAATTTTAACTTTAATTTATTCCACAATTCTGTAGGAGTGGAGGCTAATTGGGATAAAACTGATAGCAATGCAGATGATTCTTGTCTGAGGGCAATGCAAATAAATGATTCCAGGTTATAGCAATGGAAACGAATTTCACTATATAAAAAGGCAACTGATTTCCCTTTAGCAGAAAAGATGGCTTTAAATGTTATAATTTATTGCCTCGTAGGATTTTAGTTTTGCATATAGGAAATTTAAGATTCCTTTGACTGATTGTATAAATCTCTATCCCTCAAATTATCCTTTGATCCGTGGTTTCCTCATTAATTAAGGAGTTGAATGAAATCTTTTATACATATTCATGTTATATATACTTCCAAGAAAGTTAAGTTTTTAACTTTTTGAAAATCATGTTATTGTCGTTGTTGTTAGGTGCCATCGAGTTGAGTCCAACTCATAGTGACCCTATGTACAGCAGATCTAAACACTTCCCTACTCTGTGCCAGGCACATGATCTTATTTATGCTCAAGCCCATTGTCATGGGAGAAGGACATGGCAATCCACTCCCAAGGCAATCCCAAAACAGTGAGCCATTGAAAACCCTATGAGGGTCACTATGAGTTGGACATAACTCAATGACACCTAACAACAACCAACAAAGCCCATTGTTGCAGACACTGTGTCAATCCATCTGGTGAAGGGTTTTCCTTTTTTTGCTGACCTGTCACTCTCCCAAACATGATATCTTTCTCAAGAGATTGGTCTCTCCTGACTACATGTCTGAAATATGCAGGACACAGTCTAGCCATCCTTGCTTCTAATGAGCACTCTGGTTACACGTCTTCTAGGACGTCTGTTGGTTCTTTTGGCAGTCCATGGTATAGTCAATAGACATCTCCAGCACCATAACTCAAAAGCATCAATTCTTTTCTTGTTTCCCTTGTTCAATGTCCAGCTTTCACAACCATATGATGCCACTGAAAATACCATGGCATGAGTCAGATGCACCTTCATCTTCAGTGTGACATCTTTGCTTTCAATACTCTAAAGAGATCTTTTGCCACAGCTTTTCCTAGAGCAATGTGTCTTTTGATTTCTTGACTGCTGCTTCCACGGGTGTTGATTATAGAGCCAAGTAAAGCAAAATATTGGACAACCTCAATCTTTTTTCCATTTACTGTGAAGGTGCATACTGACCCAGTCATAAGGATTTTCATTTTGTTTATGTGTAGTCACAACCCATACTGAAGGCTATGATCTTTGATTTTCATCAGTAAATGTCTTAAATCTTCTTCACTTTCAGCAAGCAGAGTTGTGTCATCTACATAATGCAGGCTGTTAATGAATCTTCTTCCAATCCTGATGCCCTGTTCTTCCTCATAAAGTCCAGCTTCTTGGATTATTTGCTCAGCATATAAATTGAAGAGATATGGTGAAAATACACAGCTCAGTGCCGGGCGCGGTGGCGCACACCTGTAATCCCAGCAGCTAGGGAGGCGGAGGCAGGAGGATCACAAGTTCAAGGCCAGAGGCAGTCTGAATAACTTAGCAAGACCCTATCTCAAAAAAGTACAAAAAAAAAAAAAAAAAAGGGCTGGGGACACAGCTCAGTGGTCCAGCACTTGCAAAGAATGCAGGCATGAGGCCCTGGGTTCAACCCCAGTACCAAAAAAATAAATAAATAAATAAAGTATACAGCCCTGACACACACCTTCCTCAACTTTAAACCAGGTAGTGTTTCCTTGTTCTATTCGAACAACTGCCTCCTCGTTCACATACAGACTCCTTATGAGTACAATTAGGTGCTCTGGTATTCCTATTTTCTGAAGTGTTATCCATAATTTGTTATGATCCACACTGTCAAATGCCTTTGCGTAGTCAATAAAACATAGATAGACATCTTTCTGATATGCTCTGCTTTCAGATAATATCCATCTGACACCATACTTAGCATATATTACATCCCACAAACTGTACAAAAATGAGACAGAGTCCCTATTCTCAATAAGTCTAACAGATGAGGTTGTTGTTGTTAGGTGCTGTTGAGTCGGGTCTGACTCATAGTGACCATATGAATTGCAGAACAAAATACTCCCCAACACTATGCCATGCCCAGCACTATGTCAGTGCTTCTCTGCTATTCATAGGGTTTTCAATGACTGATTGTTCTGGGATTCTATCAGGAGTGGGCTGCCATGTCCTTCGCCCATTTATGTGGTGCTGGGGCTCAAACCTAGAGCCTCAGAGAGTGCAGAGCAGCACTCTAACAACTGAGCTAAACCCCAGCCCCACACAGGTCAGGTATGACAGGACAAATATTTAGATAGCTCTAGTATAATTCAAGTAAGCTATGTTTCATGACTGGGAGAAGGATGTGGCAATCCAGAATCCAGGCAATCCAGAATCCAGAATCGAGGCAATCCAGAAATAGCCAGACATTGAAAACCCTATGAGGGTCGCTATGAGTCAAACATGACTTGATGGCACCTAACAGCAACAACAGCATGTTTCATGAAGTCAGAACTTTAGAACTTTAAAGAAAGGACACATTATGCCTGACTAGGTTGATTAGGAAAGGCTTCATAGATAATAATTAAAGAAGCCTTTGAAGAGACAGAAGTGGGGGTATTCCAGGTAGTGGTAATAGCATGAACAACAACAAAAAAAAAATGGGAAGAGAAGAGCCTGCTTTGTGTACAAGAAAAGGGAAGAGTAAGAAGTTAGGTTTAGGTATGTTGAGTTTGAGGTACCAGTGGGACATTAATGCAGAGGAATTCTGCAAGTACTGGAAATGAATATTTAAAGCTTGAAAAAAGTTTAAACTAGAAATAGAAAATTGAAGACTACTGTCCATGAGTGGGATTTAGCTCAGCTGGTAGAGTGCTGTGCTGCAGTCTCTGAGGTCCAGAGTTCAATTCCCAGCACCGCAAAAATGGGAGAAGGGTCTGGCAATCCACTCCCAAGGCAATCCTGAAACAGCCATTGAAAACCCTATGAAGGTCGCTATGAATTGGATACTGACTCGATAGCACCTAACAACAACAACAACAACTGTCCATGAGAGAAAGAACCTACTGCTACCTTGTGCTGTTATTATATCCAGGTTATGATAACTAGTTACCTGTCACTTATTAAGTCTTTTACTAATTGCTAGCTACTAGACTAACTCTCATATTATTTCATTTAAATTTTGTAAGCTGAGTGTAGTGGCTCATACCCATAATCCCAGTGACTCAGGAGGCAGAGGCAGGAAGATCACAAGTTCAAGACCAGAGGCAATCTGCATAATTTAGCAAGACCCTGTCTCAAAATAAAAAGTAAAAAAGTGGGTACAGCTCAGTGGTATAGCACTGGGTACAGCAAAGCATGCAAGCATGAGGCCCTGGGTTCAACCCCCTAGTACTGCAAAAAAAATTTTTGTGTGTGTGATAATTTTGTCAGGTATAATTCTATCATTGTCCACATTTTACAGATAAGAAGACTGAGGTTCAGACAGGCAATTTGCCTAAGATCTCATTATTGGTAAGTAAAGAAGTCAGGCGGTATGATTTGAATGTGGTTTGTCTCCTAAAATTTCATGTTAGAAGCTTGAGCTCTAGTGTGTGTGATGTGAGAGGTGGCAGAACTGTTAAGAGATGGGGTCTAGTGGGAGGGCCTTAGGTCATTGCGGGTATGCCCATGGAAGAGATTAACATATTTCTACTGGGATTCCTTGGTTAGTTCTCCAGAGAGGGAGTTGTTATAAAAGCCTGAGCCTGACCCCTGAATTGCTCTTTGGCTTCCTGTCTCTAATGCTCTTTCTCTTTCTCACATATACTCTTGATGTGATGTTATCCACATTAAAGCTTTTCCTAGAGCTAAGCTGAAGCAAGTGCAATGCTCTTGAACTTTTAGAACTGTAAGCTAAATAAACTTATTTTCTTTATAAATACCCAGCCTTAGGTGCTTTGTTAGGGTAACAAAAAATGAACTAATTCAGCTGAGTGCCATGGCACATGCCTATAATCCCAGCTATTTGGGAGGCTGTGGCAGCAAGATTGAAGGTTTGAGGCCAGAGGCAGCTTGTGCAACTTAGTGAGACCCCATCTCAAAACCAAAAAACTAGGAAAGGGGCTGGAGGTGTGACTCAGTAGTCATGGATCACTTGCTTAGCCTGTATGAAGCTCTGGGTTCAATCCCCAGTACTAGAAAAATAATAATAAAAAAGGACTAATTCACCATGGTTAGAAAGCAGTATTTAGCTCAGTTGGTAAAGTGCTACTCTGCATTCTCTGAGGCCCTGGGTTCAATCCCCAGCACCACAAAAAAGTGGGAGAAGGACCTGGCAGCCTATTCCCAGAACAACCCCAAAACAATCAGCCATTGAAAACCCTATGAATAGCAGAGAAGCAGTGACTAGTGCCAGGTATGGCACAGTGTTGAGGAGTATGTCATCTGTTGTACACAGGGTTGCTATAAGTAGGACCTGACTCGACAGCACTTAACAACAACAACAGAGACCAATGTATGTGACTCCAAAGCTCATGTTCTTAACCATATTGCTTCTCAAAGTTGGTTTTTGTGTTTTGATTTTATTTAGTTGTTTCATTTTGTTGGAAGGTTGGAGATTAGGCAGTGTATTTCAAATGTACAATGGGTAAGGTTATTTTCCTTAGAAAATAGTAGAGGAGTCTCCTCTGAGGATGGCAAATGGGCTACAGATAAGGTAGGTACGCTGGACTAAAACTGGAGTTGAGAAGAAGGCCTAAGCAGAACTTTGGCCTTCATGGAAACTACTCAGCTACTTATAAATGACAGAAAATACAATGAAAGTTTTCTCTAGAGATAGACAAGGACCTGAAAAAGGGAAGCCACACAAAGTATCTATGAAGTTGAACTAACTGGAATTGATGTGATTTCATTATCTTGCTTCACTGTGTACTGTGAAAGGTCAGGGACCAAGTATATGTGACAACAGAATCCATGAATCCCTAGTACGTAGCACACAGTAGGGACTTCCCAATTGATGATGTAATTTTTGAGAAGAAAATTCAGACACATAGTATCTGCCAGTGGGATAATTATAGACTCTAAAGAGTAGCAATTCTGTTTAAAACCATGCAGATAAAAATCTGATACAAAGTAAGAAAATATTTACCTGTCATAAATCTTGGCAATTCTCAGTTCTCCTCTTCCCTTTCTTAAACTTATTCTTGTTGTTGAAGCATGAGCCAGAATGTGTCCCCCGATGGGTTTTTTGGGGTCTGCTTGGAAGCTGAATCAATAAAACAGCTTTTCAGGTTTCATGATAAGGATGACATAGTAATATTTGCAGTGACAAGGCAACCTTTCTGTGAAGGATGGTAGAGGATAGAGCACTTGTGTATTCTAAACAAGCAGAGAGGCTTACTCATAAATTGTAGAGTGAGGGTGGGGTTTGGAGCTACTAAATACCCCACTACCATCCACTTTAGTGTTCTGAGAGTCCTGTGATAAATAGTTCATGTTTTGACTTTTTAGAAAGAAATTACTATTGAAAAAGCACAATCAAAACATTATTCATTGTCCTTAGGGTAACTCCTGGGGTTAAGAAATTTTGTTTACAAAAGACAAGGACTAGATTTATTCTTTTCATTCATTCATTTATTCATTTATCAGAAATATTTATTAATGGTAGGCACCTTTCTGTAATCCCAGCACTCCAGAGGGTGAGGCAGGAGGATCAAATGTTCAAGGCTAGCCTGGGCTACACAGTAAGTTCCAGACCAGCTTGCGCTGCATGTTGAGACCCTGTCTCAAAAAAAAGTATTATACAATCCTTCACCGTGAGGCCTTGTAAATAAAAGCAGATTGTTGAGACTCACCCTTCCTCCTTCTTTCTTTCTTACCTTCGTTCCTCTCTCTCTATGCTTGGGATTGCACCACACATCACACATGCTGGGCAAGTATCCTAACACTGAATTACAGCCCTCGTCCAGAGAACCTCTTTCTTGTTCATGGACTATATGATGGAATCCTTCAATGTTATATAGGTTATGAATTTGCAGTGAGAACAATCTTGGAAGTATCTTTGCCCTTATTATCATTGCCCAAAGTTTATTCCTCTAAATAAGGATATTTAAAACATAAAGTCTTACTATGTGTGGTCATGAGGATTCAAAAATTATATAATGATGGCAAGGGAGTTACAAATACTATTGACACTCATCTTTTTTTCTCTCCAGTACTTAGGGGCTGAACCTAGGGCCTCATGCATACTTTGCAGGCACTCTATCATTGAGCTGCACCCCCAGCCCCTATTTTTTAAAATCTTGAGACAGGGTCTTGCTAAGTTATGCAAGCTGCCTCTGTCCTCAAACTGTGATCCTCCTGCCTCCACCTCTCAAGTCACTGGAATCCCAGGCATGCACCAATGTGCCTGGCTGGCAGACATTATTTTAAGTCATCTAATTATTTCCCTGTGCTTGGATTCCATATTTAGTAAATAATTACAGATTAAAATTTGGATTCTGATGGAGAGAGAATGCATTCACTGGTCACATGAGCCTCAAATGTGGCTACATTTTTCATTACCAATAGATTGGCCCTCTGGTTTTTTGCTGAGTCTCATGAGCTTGATTGATGTGAGAGGTGGATAGGTTCTCTACAGACTGAGCAAATCAAACTTCTGCTTCTAAGGTGGAGGGCACTGAACTGTGGTCACCTCACCAAGGAATAGATACATCCCTACAAAGCCTCTCAGGTGACAGCATGCCAGCCTTTCCTCAGACAGACACGGCCCTGATGTGCTGTGTCATGTATGAGCTGTGGAATTAGACCTGAGTTCAAATTCTGGCTTATCAGCTATATTACCTCAGGAAACTTACTGAACAATTATAAATCTCTATTTATTTATTTTAAATGGGGGATAAAAACTGTACAGAACTGGAAGGATAGTTGTTGTTGTTAGGTGCTGTTGATTTGGGTCCAGCTCATAGCAACTCTGTGTACAAAAGAAGGAAACATTCCCCAACACTGTGCCATGTCTGGCACTATGTCAGTGCTTCTCTGCTATTCATAGGATTTTCAATGGCTGATTATTTTCGTGATTGTTTTGGGAGTGGGCCACCAGGTCCTTCTGCCATTTCTTTGTTTGCTTTTTTGTGGTGCTGGGGATCACACCCAAGGCCTCAGAGAGTGCAGAGCAAGCACTCTACCAACTGAATGAATAAGATGAAATAATTCAGGTAAAACATTAGCCCAATGACTGTAATTATTATTATTTATCTACTTTGCTAATTCTACCTCAAACACTTATTACCTGTATACCTTGGGCTAGTTACTTTTATGAACTTTAGTTTCTTCCATGGTAAACTAGGAATAAAAAGTCTCTACCTTTTAGGGCTGTTGTGAGGACTTGAAATATACTATACTATAATACTGTAACTCATTAGGAGTCTACTGTGTGCCAGGAACTATATCTGATCATTTATGTACATTAGTTCTACCTTGATAGCAATCATGGCACATAAACAATCCTCAATAAATGGTAACTATCATTATTTACCCCCACGTGTCTATCAGCTTGTCATGCTGTGGGGGCTTGTATGTTGCTGTGATGCTAAAAGCTATGCCACTGGTATTTCAGATACCAGTAGGGTCACCTATGGTGGACAGGTTTCAGCTGAATTTCCAGACTAAGACAGACTAGGGAAAAGGACATGGCAGCCCACTCCCTAAACAATGTGCCATTGAAAACCCTATGAATTGCAAAGAAACACTGTCAAATATAGTACCATAAAATGAGCACCCTCCTCTCCCAGGCTAGAAGCATTCAAGAAATGACTGGGGAACAGTTGCCTCTTTAAAGTAGAGTTGACCTTAATGATGGGAATGGAGTAAAACCCCCAGGACCTCCAGTTGCTGTTGTGGCACAACTTAAAATGAGAAGAAACACAGTGGCTGCAACAATGGGTTCAAACATAAAAAGATCGTGTGCACGGCATAGTGTGTGATAGTGCTTTGTTCTGTTGTGCATAAGATCACTGAGTTGGAGCCCACTCGATGTCACCTAACAACAATAATTATTATTTAACAAAATGATTCAGTTTAAACAGTCACTCTTCCAGTGAAATGTAGACCAAGAAACTTTTGTTAAAGTATCTTTGAACTTCTTGACTCTTCTAGCAGTTACAACCAAGTCTTTAGGCAATGTACAAGAAGGTGTAATGGCACTCTGCATTCTTACAGAGGGCTTTAATTTACTTCTATTTCTGACCAAGTTAAAAGAGCATCAGAAAGCCACCCACATCCCTCCTATAGTCTATTCTCTTATTTGCCCTTCTTTAACATTTTCTTCTCCTCTCCTTTCCTTCTTATCTTAGAGACTGAAGAGTACAGAGAAGAGGAGGAGGAGATGGAGGTGGATATTAGGAGTAAAGGACGGAGAGAGGTTATTCATGTCTCCCACTCTGGTTGAACAGGACACAGCATGTTGTATCATTGAGGGTAGGACCCAGAATAGTCTGGTTCCCCAACTCCAAAGGAGGATGCCAGGGACATGAAGTTTAAAGTTAAAGGATGAGAAGGTAGCACAGTGACATGAAAGGAGCATCAATATTGAAGTCATTGATATTTGTGTTCAAATCTTAGCTTCACAATTTTTTAATTGTGTGATTGGGTGCGCAGTAAGTCCTCCACACCTTCATTCCTACTCTTATAAATTAGGAATATTCCTAATACCTACCTCAAATTCTGGTCACAGTGTGGCCCCTGAAGGGCACAGGCAAGGGCAAGCCTGAGGGACAACAGGCACTCCTTGGGCTTTTGACATGTAAGAGGAAAGCTTACAGATGGCATTTTTGAGAAGGGGTCCGTTGAGAAGAAAAACTGAATGAACGGGAATGAGGAGAATATGAGATTAGGGGAAGATGGGGAGCAAAGAGTACTACCAACAGAAGAATTTTGGGGGAAAAGATTTTTTTTTTAAAGAGTATGTTTAAGAAGCTTTGTTAACAGTTCTCTTCTGTCTTCTCTCACAATATACAAAAAAACAAAAACAAAAAAAACCACACAAACACAAACAAAAAGAAACCCTATGCATTTTTCAACGGAAGACCAAATTCTGGTTTTTGGAGGGTAGGGTGACAAGGGATGCAACTACATACTGAGATTTGCTTTATAGAAAGCACCAGAAGGCCAAAGGAGGCTGAGTTATAGCAAGATCACAGAAGAATTATATATGATGACACCTGAAAGCATCTGGCACATAGTAAGTAATCAATAAATATAAGTTCTCTTAATTTGGGATGGCCTGCAGCCATAGCCCTGTGGCATCCAATCCCGTCAGATCTTGGAAGCTAAGCAGGGTCAGGCCTGGTTAGTACCTGGATGGGAGACCACCTGGGAACACAAGAAGCTGTAGGCTTGGGAGAAGGACCTGGCAACCCCCTCCCAAAAATCAATCTGCCATTGAAAACCGTATGCACAGCAGAGAAGCACTGACAATAGCGTTTCCCCTGTTGTACAGAGGGTCGCTATGAGTCAGATACCGACTCGATGGCACCTAACAACAACAACAACAACAACAACAACAAAAATTTGGGATGGGGAATGAAGTTCAAATAGTCTAAATGTTTTGCCCAAGGTCCCCATGCTAGTGACTCTGGCTTAGTGTTTTTTCTCTAAACATATTACCTATTAATTTATGCTAATGATGTTAAATCAGTAGGTGACATCCTTAGAGAATAAACTGACTATACATTTATAAGACTGCAAATGTTCTAAGATTTTTTTGTTTGTTTTAGGAAAACATTCACAACGGAAATAGGTGGCAATATCATGATCTTATCTGTTGTTCATGGTATTATCTGCCCTGGTATGCAATCTCCCAGGGTGATCCTTTGATTTATTATTTCCAGTTCTCAAATCTGTATCTGTAGCCTTATCTTGGAGCCGCTGCTCTGCTGTATCATACGGCAGCTCCTTCCTCTATAATTTTGTTCCTTTTTTATACGATATGCCGTCAAGTATAATGCATGGGATATAAGCCTCAATTATTGCCAGTGTACTTGGGGACTCATACCAATTATAGTGATATTTCTTTGACAGGCCCCAGGCAAGCTGCAGCTTGGAGTTCCTCAACACAGAGTAACAACGATATTTTCTTTACAGGAGGTTTTTGAAATCTTTAGTTTAAAATGGTCCTGCTTTGGTTTTCATTTTTCATTTGGATGTGGTAAATTTTGTGCTTTTTGTGAAGATACATATTTAATCTGTACTGTTATAATTTAATATACTTTGTTGTTGTTGGTAGGTGCTGTCGAGTTGGTATCCGACTCATAGTAACCCTCTGTACAACAGGCGAAACAATGTTCTTACTGCTTCTCTGCTATTCATAAGGTTTTCAATGGCAGATTGTTTTTTGGGAGTGAGTTGCTGGGTCCTTCTCCCAAGCCTACAGCACTTAGTGTTCCCAGGTGGTCTCCCATCCAAGTACTAACCAAGCCCAACCCTGCTTAGCTTCCAAGATGTGAGGGGACTGGATGCCACAGTGGTACAGCTGCAGGCTAATATACTTTAGAATACACTAATTATAGTGACTCTTGTTTCCTTACAACTTGGCTAGGGAGAAGAGATGTTTTACAGCAGAATTACTCGATGAAAACCACAAGCCTTTGTTACCTTCTCTGGCTCCCTACTTAGCTCTCTTCATTATAAATCTCATCCCTGTTCGACTCCCTCTTTAATTATTTCCTTTCTGTCACCTATTTCTCCTTTCATTGTCTCATGGGAGTAAATTCAAAATGGTTTTACTCTTTTTGAAACTTTCTACAAATACAAGAAAAAGAACCCCATCAGGCATGGTGGTACACACCTGTAACCCCAGCACTCAGGAGGCTGAGGCAGGAGGATCAATGCAAGTTTGAGGCCATCCTGGTCTACATATCAAGTTCTCAGCCAGCCTGGGCTACAAAGTGAGACCCTGTCCCAAAAAACATAAACAAACAAACAAACAAACAAAATTCTTATCTGACCTAATTTCCACTGATTTATTTTACCTTGTAACTCTAGAGTGACAGTTTGGGCTTCTTAAATGTTCCCTCCTCACACCTGAAGAGAGAACATTGCTGTTTAACTTGTAATGTTTTATTTGAATGCAACCCACTTCTTCCCTCTGAGCCAATGAGTCATTTTCTCTTTTTAAAGTGAGCTTTAAAAATCTTCCATTTCTCTTCAATTTAAAATTATTCTTTGTGAAGTACTTCATGTCCTGTGTACAGAAGACACCCCATAAGACAGAAGATTGCCTTAAGCACTCAAAGACTACACTATGGATAATGTGCAACATACCAACACTTGAAATGTTGAGTTAAATGGTTAAATAGGTATCATTTATTTTTCTTTATGGAGACAACGGTTGCCATCTCTGTGGTTCACTAGTGAATTCCTGGAATCTTGTTATATAGTTTATTTCAATAAATATTTATTGAACTACTGAATGATTCATTTTTCTCCTCTGTCTGTAGGCTTTTTGTTATTGTTGTTCTTTATTTTGGCCTTTGTTTTGATGCTAGATTGAATCCAAGCACGAGTGTATGCTAAGTGCGCACCCAGCACTGAGCTACAACTACAGTCCCCTTCCTCAATCTTTTAAACTTGTTTACTAGCATTTATAAGGGCTGGGGTTTAGCTCAGTTAAAAAAGTACTGCTCTGTGCTCTCTGAGGACCAGGGCTTGATCCCCAGCACTGCAAAAACAGACATGGCAATCCACTCCTGAAGCAATCCTGAAACAAACAGCCATTGAAAACTCCATGAGGGTCACTATGAGTGGGATCAGACTTGACTGCACCTAACAACAACAAGAAAATAATATTTGTGTAGTTAATTGTTTCACATTGGAATCTCCCATACTTAAGCAGAAAATACTTGTAAAAGGTACTGAAAAGTGAGAGGTATATCAAACTGCAGAAGATACAGTAATACTGGTAGGGTAAATTTAGAAAATCCCTGAAGAGCCAGGCATGGTGGCACACATTGATAATTCCATCACTCAAGAGGCTGAGATAGGATAATGGTGAGGCCAGCCTGGGCTACACAGTAAGACTCTGACTCAAACACAAAAACAAAGCTGGGTGGCATGGCATATGCCTGTAATCCCAGTGACTCAGGAGGCTGAGGCAGAAGGATGCTGAGTTCCAGGCCAGAGGCAGCCTGTGCAACTCAGCAACACCTTATCCCAAAATAAAAGAAAAAGAAAAAGAAAAAGAAGGGGCTGGGGATACAGCTCAATGATAGAAGGGTAGGACACTTGCCTAGCATGCTTAGCACGTGTATGGCCTTGGGTTCAACCCCCAGTACACACACACACACAAAAAGTAAACAAAAGAAAATTCCTGAAGAGACAGAAACATTCATTTCAGCACAATTTACAGAATTTATACTAGCATATAAAATATTTTCCAGTATATATGTCTTTGACTTCCTTTTTTTTTTTTTTTTTTTTTTTTGCAGTTTAGGGGCTTGAACCAAGAGCCTCCCACATTCTATCACTGAGCTATACCCCCAGCCCCATTTTAAACCTATTTTTAATCTAATTTTATTTTTCTAATTTTAAAATTAATTTTATTAATTTTTGTTAATTTTGTTGTGATACTGGAGAGTTGAACCCATAATCTCACACATGCTAGGCAAGTGCTCTACCACTGAGGTGTACTCCCTGCCCTTTTGTTTTATCTTTCTACAAATATCTTTTGTTTTTGAGACAGGATCTCACTAAGTTGTGCAGGCCTCGTCTGGCCTCAAACTTGCAATCTTGCTTCAGTCTCCTGAGTTGCTGGAATTACAGGCATGTGCCTGGTGCCTGGCTGCCTATGACATTGACTCATTTTATCTGCCACTGTATGATACACCCCACACGTCTGTCAGTTTGCCATATGGTGGGGGCTTGCGTGTTGCTATGAGTCTGAAAGCTATGCCACCAGTGAGTGTCTCAGATACCAGCAGGGTCACCCATAGTGGACAGGTTTCAGCTGAGCTTCCAAACTAAGACAGACTAGGTTGTCCATGATTTTGTTTTACTTGGTTCTACAATCAACACCCATGGAAGCAGCAGTCAAGAAATCAAAAGACACATTGCTTTGGGAAAAGCTGTGGCTAAAGATCTCTTTAAAGTATTGAAAAGTAAATATGTCACGCTGAAGACAAAGGTGCGCCTGACTCACGCCTGGTATTTTCAGTCGCATCATATGGTTGTAAAAGCTGGACATTGAAGAAGGGAGACAGGAAAATTGATGCTTTTAAATTATGGTGCTAGAGATAAATACTAAATGGACCATGGACTGCCATAAGAACCAACAGATCAGTCCTAGAAGAAGTGCAACCAGAGCACTCCTTGGAAGCAAGGACAGCTAGACTGTGTCTTAAGTATTTTGGACATATAGTCAGGAGGGACCAATCCCTGGAGAAGACCATCATATTTGGGAGAGTGGCAGGTCAACAACAACAACAACAACAAAAAAGCCCTCCACTAGATGGATTGACACAGTGTCTGAAACAATGGGCTTAAATGTAAATGAGATCATGTGCCTGGCACAGAATCGGGGACTCGATGGCACCTAACAACAACAACAACAACAACATATGATGTACTGCCTTGGTTTTAATTTCACTTTGCATTGTAGCCATCAGAGCAATAATTGATTTAGGTAAGACTCTTCAATGGATTCTAAAATATGGTAAATGGTGAAAGCATATTGCAGAACAAGATAGTTACTGTCTCAAAGTACCACCCCACAAATTACTTACTCAGCTCAGAGTGTTTTACATTGTAAAAATGAGAAAAATCAAGCTGGGCACAGTGGCATATGCCTGTAATCCCAGTGACTTGGGAGGTGGAAGCAGGAGGACCGAAAGTTTGAGACCAGAGATAGTCTGAGTAATTTAGTGAGACCCTGTCTCAAGAAAAAAAAAAGTAAAAAAAAAGAAAAAAAAGTGGACTGGGGGTGCAGCTCAGTGGTACAGCACTTGCAAAGCATGCAAGTGCGAGGCCCTGGGTTGACCCTCCAGTACCGCAAAATAAATAATTAAATAAATAAAAATAAAAGAGAGAAAAATCAGCTCCAGATTGAGGGATATCACAAAATAGTTGGCCTGCTTTTCAAAACCATTAGTGTCACAGAAGTCTAACAAAGGTTGAGGAGCTATTCTGATTAAAGGAGATTATAGAGATATGACAATTACATGCAATGCAAAATCCTCAATTGATCCTAAATTGAAAACAAAACAAAAACTCCAACAATTGTAGGGAGAAATTGGGAGGAAATTTGCAAAAACCCCAAAACTGGGAAAACAGCTTTTGAAGATCTGGTTTATAAATTAGAAATCTAGGGAAAATGAAAGTAATTTGGTTGGATGTTTGTACAAAACCCTTCACAAATCCCCCAAACCTGATTGGACAATTGGACTCAAAGCTGATTGGCTCAGGCCATTTCGTGGGTGAACTATATAAGGAGCTGCACTGTGGCAGCTTGCTCTTTTTTGGTCCGGACCTTCGACCACCAACAAGACCTCTTTTTTGCCCAGACCACCGATGAGGAAACAGCTCTCTTTGCTCTCTCGCCTGGACCTTCAGTGAAGAAGGAACACTCTCTGGCTGAGACCATCAACAAGGAAAGAACTCTCTCTGCGGAGACCACCAACATGGAAGCATCTGCCCTTGAGGCTGTATAAGAGCTGCTAGCACTTAAAGTAGTATGCTTTGGGTTTTTCTCCACCCTGATAAGGGCAGAGAAATAAAGAGTTGTGTTTGTCCCCACAAGGCAAAAGCGCCCGAGGCTTTTCCTTTCTCCCATCTCTGCCAGCGTCCTGAGGGCCGCAGGAGTCCACGCCCCTCACCTGATGGTCCAGAGTGAATTGTTTTTAGTATCTGTGTGCATGGCAGCGCTGCCTGTCTGTACATCTGGCCGGACCAGAGGCACACGCCCCACAAACAATCACAAAGGATGTTATTGGGACAACAAGAGTCATTTGAATACAACTTTATATTAGATAACACTATTATGCTGATATTAAATTTCCTGAATGTGATAATTATATTGTGATTTTGTAGAATATTCTCGTTTTTTAGAAGAGACATGCTGAAATATTAAGAGGTGAATGATCATGGTGTTTGCAAATAATTCTCAATGATCAGGAAAAAAAAACACCTCTCAAATGGTTCACATACAAAAATTAATATATATGTGTGTTCTTGTATATATATATGTATATACATATATATGAATTATGTGTATATATGGATAGACAAAAGAGTTTTTATAGATTCACTTGCCTAATAACAACCTAACAGGGCACTGAACAACCCAGAGCATTTCACCACTAAGCTGCACCCCTAGTCCCTTTTTTATATTTTATTTTGAGACAGGGTCTCGCTATATTGCACAGGCTGTCTCTGGCCTCAAACTCCAGATCCTCTTGCCTCAGCGTCCGGAGTCACTGGGATTACAGAAGTATGCCATAGTGTCCGGCTTGTTCCCTATTTTCTTTCAAGAGAGCTACTGTAGTTCTTGTACATGCACAAATACTTCAAAAAATTCTGACTATGCTTTGTATGGACTGAAATTGTATGTACTCCTCTGAGCAAGAGACTTCTCTCTTTGGCTTTTTTAAAAGATACCTTATGCATATCATGTAGAAAGTCTTTGACTTTTTGTTGTTTTTTTTTAGGCTAATGGTTTAGTGCAATAGAAACCATCCCTGTATCTGGAATATAAGTTTTTCCCTAGGATCTTTTTCTTATTTTCCTCCAGTACTCCTTTAGTCTTAGACCAAGGCAGAGACTTCCAGTACTGCTGAAAATGATTAAACCATTGCTTTAGTCTATTAAGAACTACAGTAAAGTAGACTCTGGATAACAAATAAGTGATATTTGAAATTTTGAAATAATAAAGACTGTGCCATAAAGTGAGTTGTGTTATATTTGTGCCCATATCAGGGCAGTTTATTATTAGTAGTATTATTAGTATTAATTTTTTTGAAACAGAGTCTCACTATGTAACCCTGTCTGGCCTTGAACCCAAGATTCTGCTGCCTTGACCTTCTGAGTGCTGGGATTATAGGTGTGTGCCACAACACCCAACTAATGTTAAATATTTTAAAATTATTTCATTCTATACTCTAACCCTCTTGATATTAATTTCTGTGAAATACAAAAGTCTAATACTAGGGCTTACGTCATAGTTGCTCCTGGATCAGCAGTCATTTGGTTGGTCACAAAAACAGCCACATTATATTCTGCACCAAGAAATAAAATTAAGAAACTGAGAGAAGAGCAATAAAAATATAAAAGTTCATTGTTTAAATTTCAGAGCTTAGGAATATTACACCATGAATTTATTTTACAAACAAGACTATATTCCTATTTTTTTCATTGATGACAGAAATTAATTTATTTAAAGTTATATTGTTACTATTATTTATAACAGAATCAATATTTTTAGTTAAAACACAAGTTGTATTCCCATGAAAGTAACTTTATTTTTTTAAATATTATCTTCTGACATTATTTCTGAGCTTTTCTGTAAAGCACACTTAGCAAACATAGTCACCAAAGCTATTCTTTTTGTCTGTCTGTTTTTGAGGCAAGCTCTAACTATGTAGCCCAGACTGGCCTTGAGCTCACCATCTTCCTATCTCAGTCTCTCCAGTACTGGGATTACAGGCATGTGCCACTATGCCTAGCCCAAGAATGCAATTTTATTTTATTTTAAAGATCTACCTTCTGAGATTTTTTGGAGTCGTGACAACATCTGCGCCAATTTTTGCTGCCGTTCAGCCAATTCCCCACGACCACTGAAATCCACTCGAAAAAGTGCCATTATTGAATCAATGATCTGCATGGGATTAATATGAAAACAAATATGCACTTGGAAATGGAAGGAAGAAGTCCACTTCACTAGAATCAATAGAAAACATGCTAAATAGCTCTCCGGGTGAGTAATATTTAAAAGTTTGTACCAATAGCTTGAAGATGCCAGCTTCTTCGTGGAATTTTGCTGCTACATAATCAAGTAGCTCCATCTGATGTTCACCTGATGGGAAATGCAGTGAGAAAAATGTTATAAAAGCTAGAAGTGGAGGCTAAGATTATTCCTGTCTTTGGAAGGCAGGCAAAAAACGTCTTTTGTTTCTCTTGATTATTCATGACTTTACTAAATGTGATTGTGCATTCTACATTAGCACACATGGCAAATGCCACCTTATTAAAGCAGAATGTTGTTCAGGAGGCTAGAGTGGCAGCTCAGTGGTAGAACACATATCTAGCATGCATGAGGCCCTGGGTTCAATCCCCAGCACCACAGAAAAGGTAGGTGGAAAACAAAGAAATGTTACTCTGCATTTCAAACACAGAGAATAAGAAATAATTCGAGGGCATTTTATTACCTAAGGATTTAACAAATGATAAAATTTGTGGACAAATTTAGAGAAAAGTAAAATAAAACAAGGAAAATCAGTTCAAAAATGTTGTATCACTGAAATAGTAAATCAGTTCTGCCAATCTTACAATAACCCAAGCATACAATTGCATAAGACTCTTACTAGTATATGCACGTGCATAAAGTACATTGTCCAGTACTGCATCATGATCTACATTGAATCGATCAGCAATATCCCGAAGGCGATCTGGACGGCTGAAGTGTGCCAAGATTAAGGATCCAATAAATGAATTCCAAAAAAGTGTAGACAACCACAAAATATACTTTAAATAAGCAAAGTAATGGGCAAAACAATATACCAGCAAAGGTATTCTGGAGGATGCTAGTAACCATGTACAGAGTTTATTTTTCATAAGTGCTTCAATTTATTTTAGGTAATAATAACATTCATAGAAATGATAAAACCACTAATGAATTTAAATGCTAAATTATCAAATCTTTAAGCTTGGAAGCTAGGTGTAATGGCCTGTATTGCATTTTACAGTTGAGGACACTGACAAACGAATTGGGCAAATGACTCTGGATTATGCACCAAAACAGTTAAAATAGAACCAGAAACTAAGGTTTGTGAGTCTCTTTTGTTCTCAGTTCTATAAAAATAGATCTATTCTAGAACAGTAATATCACTGAATTATAATTCAAGTCACTTCAAAGTAAAGTGACTCTTCATATTCTTCATCTGTTCAAAATGAAATAGTTTAATATACCATTACTCATGTGTTGCAAACAAATGATAAACGTGACTACATGAAGTAAAGAGTCAAAAAAGTAACCTCAAGGGTCTAGAAGGTAATGATCAACTCAGGATTTTGGACTTTTACATAGCGTTTAAAATCTATCTTCTTCTAAAGGAGTTGTTAGCTTTTTGAAATTAGTTCACAGAAAGGCAAATGCAGCATACCTGCAAAGAAGCTCTAGAAGATGCTAATAATCCCTAACAGAGGAGTTGCTATTGTTAGGTGCCATTGAGAGGGACCTGACTCATGGCGACTCTCAGGATTTTCAATGGCTGATTGTTATGGGATTGCTTTGGGAGTGGATTGCCACATCCTTCTCCCTTTTTTTTTTTTTTTTTGGCAGTACTGGGGATCAAACCCCAGTCCTCAGAGAGTTCCGAATGGCACTCTGTCAATTGAGCTAAATCCCAACCCCTAACAAAGGAGTAACAAATATTGTATTCTTTGGTCTTTGATGATCATAACAGCATGTCTGAAGTGATATAAGTTAAAATGAAATGCATGTCTTTGGTCTCATTTCACTTTTGTTTACACTATTTATATAACAATAACTATAAATTAGCATTAAGCAAGGGCCATTTAATAACTTTTGTGTGTGTGCTAGGGATTCAACCCAGGGGCCTTGTACATGCTAGATGAGTGCACTGCCACTGAACTACATCCTTAGCCCTCATGATCTTATTTGTGACACTTATAACTAGCTCAATAGATGTTGCAATGAATTGTCTTTAGGAGTTCCAAACTCCTATAGCCTAAGGCACTGTCTATATTCTTGTCTCTAGTATGGAGTATACTCAGTAGAAGTTTTTGGTGGACAAGCCAAAGCAAACAGGAATCAGAAGAGGCAATAACATGTTTCATGTCAGTTTCTACAAAACCTGGATACTATGTGAAAAGGGTTGTAAAAGTTTGGCTTACACTGAAGGGAAGTTCAAATCAATCTACAAATATGTACTAAGTGATTACCGTATGGAACTTATTACCATATTAACCAATTATCAATGCAAAGCATTTTGGAAGATATAAGGGGTCATAAGACAATCTAAGCTGTAGATAAACTTAAAACATAAAGAGACAAAATATAAACATACAAGAAGAAGACTACAAACAGATACTAAGATATGTGTGAAAGACATTGAAAGAATGAGAACATTCCACTGGGGCCCTTGCCACTGTGTTCCTCCTGAATATGATTTACCTCCTCCTAACCGTTCCTCTTTCTAACTTGCCCAATAGTAGTTGCTTATCTTCAAGAACAATTCCTTCCTATCTGAGGACCATTCTTATTCAACTTTTTTTTTTTTTTTTTTTTTTTTTTTTGCTCGGTACTAAGGGTTGAACCCAGGGCCTCATGCTTGCATGCTTTGCAAGTGCTGTACCCCTGAGCTGCACTCCAGGCCCACATTTTTTTACTTTTTAGACGGGGTCTTGCTGATTACACAGACTGTCTCTGGTCTTGACCTTGCCATCCTCCTGCCTCTGCCTCCTGTGTTGCTGGGATTATAGGCATGTGCCACCACTCTCAGCTCAACTATTTCAGAGTCTACATGAACTCCAATTGGGCCCCTCTTGCTAAACATATATAACACTCCAACCTCCTTCCCCTAGTTAGAAGGCTTCTTTAGAGTCTACTCATGCCCAGAATTTCCTAATAGTCTTCTGCAAACAGTTCTTTGGTTGTTTTTATTCTACATGAGACCTTAAATAGAAAATTCTGTAATTGGTCAAGAAGGACAAAGTTTTCTAAATTAAGAAGAGAAAAATAGAAAAAGCAGAACTTGAAATGAGAGCCTTAAATGATTTGTATGACTCTGAAAGACTAAGATAGAGATAGAGGGAGCAAGTAGCCAATAGCATAGAAATATAGCATGCAAATTTTTCTACAACTAGCTAAATTAACATTCAAGAATGAGAGAAAAATAAAGGTATTTTCAAACATGCCAGCACTCAAGGTTTACCACCTGGATTACTTTTCTGAAGCAAGTATTTAAGTAGGTATTCCAGGAAAACAAAAATACTGGAAAAAGGAAGATTTGGGGATGCAAGAAGCCTCAATGAACACAGAAAACAAATTAAAAAAAATTTTTTTTTCAGTATTGGGGGTTGAATCCAGGGCCTCACCCATGATAGGCAAACACTCCACCACTGAACTGCACTCCAAGACCCTTTTTTATTTTTTATTTTGAGATAGGATCTCGCTAAATTGCATAGGTTCCCTGTGGCCTCAAACCTGCCATCCTCCTGCCTCAGCCTCCTGAGTTCCTGGGATTACAAGTGTGTTCTACAGTGCCCAGCGAAAACAAAAATCTTTATTGTTTAGATAACTGCCAATGTACAATATTTTTAATTTTTTAACAAACCATGTTGATAGGCAATGAGATTAGATTAGAACATACTCATCTCTTTGCCTCTAAAAGTGACAATAGTGAGAAATGAGCCTAGTGAAGTAGGCTGCAGTTTCATTGCTAATGGCCTTACAAGCCTGTGGAGGTCTTCTTTGTTACTAAAACAATGTCCTCTGAACCTGGCACCTCCTCAAAGGACTGTATTTCTTCTATCCACTGGCTGATTACATGCTGTGTCACTCCCTTGCATCCTATTGCAAATGTTCCCTTTAACTCCAGATTTCCAATTTTAGCCGTCGATCGCTCTCCCTCTACACCTTCAAAAGTTCTCCCTGTGGAATGTTACTGACTACTCTTTTCTTCTTCAAACTTTCCTTTTGCTTGGCTTCCACAGCCAGATTTCATCTTACTTCCTCTATTTCTGTAAGTTCCTCATTTTAGTCCTCTTTCTAAATACAGGCATGCAACAAGTTATGTTCTCAGTTTTCTCTATTCTCTTGTAAGTTCTCTTCCCCCTTCAGTGAATATCTATACCTCGTGTGCTACCCTTTTCTCAAGAAGAGTCCAGTGTTTCCAACTGCCATCTGTATAAGTTCCTGTACTTCACATTCAACACATTAAAGTGAAACATCACTTCTCTCCCAATTCCATCATTACCATCATTATATTCTCAGTATCTTACACAAAAACTCTGAGAGTGGTTTCTCGGACCTCTTTCTTTTGTCTATAAATACAATAATTAATTCCTGTCAATTTCCTCTCTAATGTTTCTTGTCCTTTGCTTTTTACTGCTGGTTCCAACCTAGATAAAGGTTTCATTACTTGCCTAGATTTTGCAAATGTATCCAATTGACACTCACCACCTGGTTTCGAAGCCCTGCACATCTAAGACCAAGATCACCTTTCTAGCCATGTGCTCTGGAATATCTTACACTTCAATTAAACTGCAGTTCTTTCTGTGACATAAACAACTTGTCCTTTCTCCTTCTGTGCCTTTGCTTTCTTCATGCCTTTCCCACTAGGAGAGGCTGTAAGTTTGAGCAAGCCAAAAATCTTCTATCTATAACCAAAATCTTTGGAGAAGTAAGGGGATTAAAAATGAACAAGATAAAACTTCATCTCATGTATTCTTTTTTTCAGGTTTACACCAAACCCAAACTCAAGTCATTTGACAACTTGACCAGTAATTATTTCCCCTTGGCTTTTCTCATTACTGCTGGTTTATGGGATGATTATAAAAATGATATATTTCAAACAAACTCTGTTTTATAGTAACATTATTATATCATACTCTGTTAGCAACTTGTTTAAATAAAAGGGTTACAAAGTATTTTCTGTATCAATGAAGATAATCTTTCCTCCTGAGTAGCCACCTGCTCCTGGAAGTTGAGCTGTCACTAGGGAACAATTAAAAATTAATATTAATAGGAGTACATAAATCTTGTACAAATGAATATATAAACATCGAATTTATGCTGCTTGCAACTCTGTAGTAAATTTATCAAAGAATACTAATCTTTCAGTTTCTGAATAGCATGCAATATTTTCATTTTAGTAACCAGTGCTAAAATAATGAGAAACTGGTATTCTGTCAGAATAGTAGTAATTCAACAAAGAGGTTTTTTTTTTCAGTACTTGGGGTTGAACCCAGGGCCTTGCACTTGCATGCGTTGCAAGTGCTGGACTGTTGAGCTGCACCCCCGGCCCATTTTTTTTACTTTTTTGAGACAGGGTCTTGCTAAGTTATGCAGACTGCCTCTGGTCTCAAACTTGAGATCCTCCTGCCTCTACCTTCCCAGCAGCTGGGATTACAGGAATGCACCTGGCTCCCAAGGAATTTCAATATCTCTCACAATGGGAGATACTTAGGAAAGTAAGTTCTCCCCAAAAATGGAAGTAGGATTTAAATATGACTCATTTTATAACAAATAATCAATATAATTTTTGACTATATAACTTGTTACCTTTCAATTATGTTTGTCAAAATTTTAAAGTGCATTTACTTTTTGTGTTGCAGTAGTTAATAGTAAGGAGTTACTTCATACCAGGTACATGCAACAATTCATTTACATTTTAAAACAATCCCAAGATTTGGCACTATCATTTTTATTTTACTGATGAGGAAAATTAGAGGGGTAAAGCAACTTGCTTAAGGTCACACAGCTATTAATGGTAGAGCCAAGACTAGAGTCAGACATTTTGACTTCAGATTCTTTTTTTAACCACTTTGCTAGGTTCCTTCTATTTAAGTAAAAGAAATGCAAAGTAGTATCTTTGTGAAAAGGAGATCTTTGCTTATTTTGTTTTAGAGAAAAACTTGTTTTTCAGTCTCTGTTAGGGACAATCTTACTCCATAGAAAGTAAGGATTCCAGGCCTCAATAGGTTTTGTATCATTCTTATAAAAAAGATATAGAAAAGATGGAACAGGAAAAATTGAGATAGTAAATGCCTCTCATAACCTACTTATCTGGTCCACATTTCCATTCGGGTATTTAAAGTGCAGGACACACAATTGCACCTCGCACCTCACACATCACACATTCAAAGACCAGCTCTCATATCTGCACAACCTTTGGCAATTTGCTGAACCTCTCTGAGCTTTAGTTTCCTTGCAAGTTTGTTCAGATTACGAGAGATTGTATAAAGTGCCAGACACACAGTTGATATTAAGTAAGTGAAAGCTATGATTATTATGGTATTTTGTTGTTGTTGTTGTCATGTATCCTTACCACACAGGGTATGAGACAGCTGAGTTTTTCCAGTACGAAATTCTGTGAAATATAGAAAAGGTAATAAAAAACATGTATAGTGTTTAGATATTTTTGTTTAAAAAATGGCCTCACAATTACTGTTTTCTTTTTCAACTATCAAATTTTACTCCTAAATTACCTTTGTATCAATCACAAATGAGTTTCATGTCTATGGATACCAGTAATGAAAAAAGAAACTTAAGGTATTTTCTTGCACAGAACTGTCACTTAGATGAAAATTAATCTAAAACAAGTTTTCCATAGGAAACATAAATGAAGGTTTAGGACCTCTACCATAGGAAGGACAGCTTGGGGCTCCCCCACTGAGCTGAGACTCTCAAAAGGGAACTAAAGTAGTCTCAAATTGATGGCATCCTCTGTTACCAGAAGCAGCAGATTTTCTCCACACAAAACTTCCCTGCCAACCAATTTAGGCCCACTGAACACTTACAGTTAAAATTAAGTAATAAACTCACAAATAAAAAATATACAAGAAAGTAAACCACTAGAACTGAGTCAACAGAAATAATGAAAACCAGATTTAGTTCCCTAAGTCAACAGAATCGAAACAAACAGATTTAGTTCCCCAAGGACTGCAAATACTGAATTGTCAGATGCAGAATGTAATATAGCTATGCAGGAACTGTTTTAAAAAGTATAGAGGATGCAATCAGGGAAGAGAGAGTCTAATCTCTATGTTCATGGAATATGCATTGCGTAGACAAAAAATCAACCTCATTATTTAATTACTTTTTGAAAGAAGAAGAGAAAAAAGTTATTCCCTTCTATAGTAATCAGAGATAAGAGGATGAAAAATAAAAACTATCTGTTAATATTGGCATATATTCTCATTTCAGGTCAGAATGACCCTGTATTATAATAATTGAGATTTTATCATAAGTTCCAAAATAGTAATTTATTTGTTTACCATATGATATTTGTTTAATTGTGTACATATACATAATTATGTATAATGTATATTGTTAGTCCTTGGGGACTTTTGCCACCAGGACCTGCAATGTCTGAAGAATTGAGAAGATTGCTAAGTCAATCTGATGGACTTGCAAGCAGCCCGGGTGGGGAGTCGCTTGGGGAGAAATGGGTCACATCCTGCAAAAGCAGCAAACTAAGCTTAAGAAATAATAATTTGCAGAAGTAGCAAGCCAGCCTGAATAAGTGCATTTGGTGATGGGTGCTTGAGTGAGGGATTTTACCTCGTTGGAGTGTTTGTTGCTGAGTACCTTGTCAGCAAAATTGCCATGCTTGCTTCACATATCCATTTGTGGGTTTTGTCTATATAAACTCTGAGGACTACTTGGTGGGGAGTCTTTCTCTGCGACCCAATAAAGCATTGCAGAACCAGACACTGGTCCCCAGAGGACTTTGTCTGGGTTCCAGGTGGTACACTTCCTCCTCAGCGGGTCACTCCACCCTTTGGGTGTGCCGTGGGTCCAGGGGTTTGCATATATATATATATAATTTCATATAAAAACATTAAAATTCTACCTACCTCCAAAAGCTTCTGTGATTGCCATGCTTTCAATTCCACCTCCTAGCAACTTACTGGAAATAGAAAGCATTAGTAACAGGGATAGAAATAGAGCTATCAAGAAAGGGGAAAGAATTTGTATCATGAGTAACCTATCTTCTATCTATCTATACAACATAAATAGGAATCCTTGGCTGAACAAATGGCACTCTATCTGTTCAGGTCAGGGTTCTACTGTGTGTGGGCAGGTGGATCAGCATAGAAGTTATAAGCCGTACTGTTCTTACTTCTGGGTATCAATAGTAAACTAAATGGGTTAGTAAGGCCTTATGTGCCTTATGTTCATTATTCTTTTGAACCAAATTGGAATTGGAATGTATGGTCTTATTTTTTGTTTTGTTTTTTGTTTCATAGTGCTGAGGATTGAACCTGGGGCTTTGTGCATGTTAGGGAAGTCCTGTACTACTGAGCTACGTCCCTAGCCCAATAATGTTAGCTATCAATTGAGTTTTGCAGATTGTGCAGGCACAATGTTTCTAAAAGTCAACTGAATATTCAATTTTCAACATAGTGAAGAATATAGGAAAAACAAACATTAGGAGAATCCAGTGATTGTCACCATAGTTGTTTTATCTCACAAAAACCAAATTTAACGGAGAACACATCAGAGTAGAAAATGTTCAAAGATGTTATAGGTGATGCTAGCAGTTAGAAAAATAACTTTCAGGTTTTGATAGCATGTATTTAATTGGTAACTCAATATTTTAGTCCATTTAATGTTCTTTATATGAAAAGAACTAAATTTAAGTCATGATCTCATTCATTCATTCATTAAATGCGATAAATCTCTACTGTGCTAAGACCAGATGTTGTTGTTGTTGTTAGGTGCTAGAGATGACACCCACACATACAAATGCACAAATGGAAAGGTTTGATCTTCTGTAGAGAGAGACTTGGTGACTACTTTTCTGCACATTCTTAGTCCAGAGCTGGTACCTCTAGTGGTTCCCAAAACTCTACACAGAGCTTGGGTCGAAAGTGTATAAGCTTTTGCCTAGCAGCCTGGTTACTTTAGCTCAGCTGCCTCAGTGAGCATATTCATGGACATATCTATCTCAACTGTACCATAGAGACCCAACTCTAGCTGTTAGTTGTTGTTAGGTGCCGTTGAGTCGGTATCCGACTCATAGCGACCCTCTGTACAACAGGAGAAACACTATTGTCAGTGCTTCTCTGCTGTTCATAGGGTTTTCAATGGCAGATTGATTTTTGGGAGGGGGTTGCCAGGTCCTTCTCCCAAGCCTACAGCACCTGGTGTTCCCAGGTGGTCTCCCATCCAGGTACTAACCAGGCCTGATCCTGCTTAGCTTCCAAGATCTGATGGGATCGGATTCCACAGGGCTACGGCTGCAGGGTAAGACCAGATAGGAGCACTCTAAAAACCTTTGTAGTTTCTGTAGCATGTCTTTTAGGATGTAATCAAGAGTCATGCAAAGCCTTAGGAGAACAGATTTATATTTATCTAATTTAAGAGATCAATTTAAATGTAAATTGAGGCAATTTGGACATTATCCACAAATTTAGTGAAGGCTGAGACTTCAAGTAAGAGAAGAAAAATCTAGGGGCTAGGAGTTTAGCTCAGTTGGTAGAATGCTTGCTTGGCATACACTGACGGCCTTGTTCAATCCTTAGGACTGCAAAAAAGAAAAAGAAAGAAAGAAATGAAAGCAAGAAAGCAAGAAAGGAAAAAAAGAAAGGAAGGAAGGAACCAAGGAAGGAAGGAAGGAAGGAAGAAAAGAAACCTAGAGCCAGGGGTGGTGGCACACATCAATAATCTCAGCACTTAGGAGGAGGAGGCAGGAGGATTGTGAATTTGAGGACAGCATGGGCCCCGTAGTAAAACCTGTCTTAAAAAAAAATTATGCCGGGCGAGGTGGTGCATGCTTTTAATCCCAGTGGCTTGGGAGGTGGAGGCAGAAGGATTGCAAGTTTGAGACCAGAGGCAGTCTGCGTAATTTAGCGAAATCCTGTCTCAAAAAGTAAAAATTGGGCTAGGGGTGCAGCTTAGTGGTCCAGCACTTGCAAAGCATGCAAGTGCAAGGCCCTGGGTTCAACCCCCAGTACCACAATAAATAAATAAATAATTAATTAATTAATTAAAATTAAAGGAACAAAAAGAAAAATCTAGATACTGATCTGCATAACTTAGGTCTAAAGGATAGGGACTGAGAAATTTGGAGCGCAGGCCCTTGGAGATTGTATAAGTCAGGCAACTATTAAAGACAAATTTACTTGTCCCTCCTCCTCTTGAGAAAAATCATCCTGAAAAACTATAGCTCTGAAAAATATCAGACAAAATTTCTGGTTGGCATGCCATACGACTAAGCTAATAAGGTAACCCCAAAATTTGCCCAGGAGGGTACCCCAAATTGTTTGGGATAATGTAATTGTTTCCTTTGTGAAACCTAGGAAAATTTAGAATTAAGTGTAGAAATGGTGTTTTTAAATCTAGGGAGAATTAAACAGAGATACAAATCAAACCTACAGACTACTATTTCCATGATAAATTCAGCAATAATCTGTGCATATTTGATATTTGAGAACTTTTAAAGTATAAGAGAATTTTGCCTTTTTATAATTATAGACTATCCTCTGGGTGATTAAATGATACAGATCTATAATTTTTAAGTTGATAGCTAAGTTTATGAACAGTATGTGAACATTTGTGGGTGCCTAAGTCCTATTATTCTTCTCAGTTTATTAGACTTACAAAAGATATTTAAGCATTTAGAAAGATTTTACTTGTTACTAATTAGACAGATAAGGTTCTTAAAGGAAATTATGAAAGTTGACTGTGCTAAAATGGAATCACAACAAAATAGAGTTAGGGGAGTCCATGAAAAAGAAAGCCTCATACATACATGCCTAAAGCAAGACTTATCACAAGACATATCTACATGAAGATCAATAATAGGAATTATTGCAAGAAATTCCTCAATATTGCAGGGATACAGATAAAATGCTTGCATAAGGACACATGTCTAGCAATGGCTGTGTCGGCCTCTAAGCTAACACTAACTCCTTTACAAACCTTGTAACTTTGGTTTCAAAACAGTTTCCATAGACTTCTCTTTATCTTTAAAACATTTCCCTTTCTCTCTAACCCCTGGGATATGCCTGTGGCCTGCCATAGCTTATATACCTTGAACTGCAATTCTCTGATATTTCTAAATAAATTCATTTATTCTGGAATTTCTGTCTCTCTGAATTTCTTTTAAGTTGATGAAATATAATATACTAAATGTATAATTTAAAGTACTTAAGGGAATTTAGTTAACACTAGTATAAAAGCCCCCTTAAAATTTGCTAGATTTAACCCAGTGCTGTGGTATACACCTGTAATCCCCCACGAGGCTGAGGCAGGAGGATTGCTAGTTCGAGGTCAAAGGCAGCCTTGCAACTGTCAAAAATAAAAAGGCAGAGGCTTGGTTTTAGTTCAGCAGTAAAGCACTTGTTGAGCATGTTCAAGGCCCTGGGTTCACCATTGAATTGCACCCCCAGCCTATTTATTTATTTATTTATTTTTGTGATACTGAGAAGGTTAAACTGAGGGCCTCACATATGTTTTTGCAAGTCTTCTATAGTGACTCCCAGCCCATTTTTTACTTTTTGTTTTTCTGAGACAGCGTTTCACTGTTACAAAGGCTGCCTTTGGGTTTGAACTTGTGATTCTTCTGCCTCTGCCTCCTGAGTCACTAAGATTATAGGCATGTGACACCAGGCACAGCAATTGATATCTTTTAAGTGATTCCATCTTTTTTTTTTCCAGAGTCCATAATTGTAATTTATTTATTGAAGAAATGGGGTGGTTTGTCCTGACTATATATAGTTTAAAGGTGCAGAATAGGCAGGATTTGTTAATGGATTAGATTTGCAGAGAGGCGAGATGCCAAGGATGACACCTAGATTTTAGGCCTGAAGATCAGGAAAAAGACCTGAGATGAGGCACCTGTAGAAAGAGAAGATTTGGGGCAAAGATCTGAAGTTTGATTTCAGACCTGTGCAGATTTCTGAGCTGCCTATTAGACATCCAGATGGAAGCACAGTTGACTATGAAATCTTGTTTTTTACAGTATCTCATGAGGCCAGAGTTTTCAGGAATACTTTGAGGAAATGCTGCTTCTGTTCAAATTGTTCTTGAGCTGGGCGCCATGGCTCTTTTGTTGTTATTGTTGGTGGTACTTGGGGCCTGAACCCAGGGCCTCATGCATATTTTTGCAAGCACTCTACCACTGAGCTGTACCTTTAGCCCTTTTAAAATTTTTGTCTTGAGACAGGGTCTTGCTAAGTTACACAGGCTACCTCTGGCCTCAATCCTGTGACCCTCCTGCCTCCACCTCCTGACTCATTGCGATTACAGATGTGCACCTTTGAGCCTGGCCAAAAAATTGCTCTTGACCACCATTCTAACTTAAAGACTAATTCTGTCTAGTAAGGTAGAGGGAAAAAATTCATTCCTGTCAGTTTGCATGGGGAAGATGATGATATATCTTGGAGATTATAAAGCAGTAAACAAAAAGGGATATTAAAACTGCCCCTGCTGAAAAGCAAAACCAACACTGAATTCTTTCTTTTAAAATATTCACTCTAATAACTGATTTTAAGTAAATTCAAATACTAAAATGAAATTTTCTTCAAGCCAGGCACCGTGGTACATGTCTATAATGCCAGCAACTTAGAAGGCTGAGGCAGGATCATGGGGTCAAGGCCAGAGGCAGTCTGTGCAATTTAGCAGGGCCCTGGATCAAAACTGAAAAGACAAAGGGGGAGGATGGGAGTGTCGTTCAGTGGTAGAGCGCTTGCCTACCATGCAAGAGGCCCTGGGTTCAACCCCCCAGGTAGTGAAAAAAGAAAAGAAAGGAAAATTTCTTCATCAATGGAGAAAGGAAGAAAATGAAAAGCTAAACTAATTTTTAAAAATAGTCTACAGACTAATACATGCTGATTCAGAAACTACTTATATTTCTTTTTTTTTTTTTTTAGAAACTACTTATATTTCTTGAAAGAAATTTAATCTTGTTCCTACAAGAAGTCTTGAATTTGTTTCAGTTTGCATTTTGGAAAAACAAAAAGCTCCACAAACTACTTCAAAAGAACAAGCTATTTCTACTAATTATAGTGGAACTAACTACCAAAGAGAATAAAAGAAACATGGTATTCCAGAGATTGTGCTTAGTGTTTATAAAAAATGTAAGATACATACTCAAATTCCTGGCTTCCAGTGGTGATATGGAAAACCATCTTTCTCCTTTCACTATACTCAAATGCAGTCAAGAATCCTGGTTCCTACAGAAAGGATAAAAGAACAGGTTCAAAAAGGGTATAACATAATGGTTGGAATTTCAAATACTGCCAAAAAGTATATGCTCCATTATCAGGGTCATCATTTGGTATACGCTACAGTTCCTTTGTCTTTGAAGGTAATACCAGATGATGGTTAAAAATACAGACTTTAGAGCCATCCTACATAGGTTTAAGCTGTAATTCTAATACTTATAAGAAATGATATGAGGTAAACTACTTAATCTTGCTGTAGTTCAGTTTCCTCTTGTGGTCAAATAGGGATTAATAATAGTGTCTTTCAGCTAGGCATTGTAATGCACACCTGTAATACCAGAAACTCAGGAAGCTGAGGTAGGAGGATGGAAAACAAGGTCAGAGGCAGCCTTAGCAACTTAAGGAGACCCTGTTAGAAATAAAAAGGCAAGGGCTGGGTTTCAGTACAGTGGTAGAGCACTTGTCTAGCATGTTCAAGGCCCTGGGTTCAACCCCCTACTATCACACACAAAAAGTGTCTCTTTATTGAGTAGCTGTGAAGATTAAATGATATATTTATGGTACAAAACAGAATAGTATTTTATTGAATGATTCAATGGATTTCATTCAACAGCATCTTTCTTTTCCAGCTCTAGAAGTTTGAAGGAGCACACATTTCATTATTCATGTAACAATATTTTTCACATTTAGACATGTTATTTATTTGCTGAATTGATGAGCTACAGCTGATGTGGTGGTAGAACTAGGGAAAATGGGCCCCAATGTAGTGGAATGTTTCCCTCTTTGTTGTTTCATGCTATGACAGTTCTCAAACTCTGGAGAACATCGGGAAGAGAAGAACAAGCATAGGCCCAGCTTTAGCTAAGAAAGGATAAGGCTCCGGATGCAGAAAAAGATGCTTGAGAAAAAGAGGGATTCCTTCCTTTGATAGATTTATTTTCCAAAAGAAAAAAGAAAAAAAAAAAAAGACTAATGTTTAGGAGCTGTAAAGTAGCAGTTTTCCCAAACTTGGATACTGTGGGAGGGCTTCCTTAGACACTCTGGTATTTGGTGGAATTGACCTGTGAGTCGCTGCCTGAGTAGACCCAGAAGCTAGACCAAGCAGACTGGGTTTACAATAGCTCAGCTGGGTCCTCTCTAAGATTAGGACCACAATGCCACTTGCATCACTCTCCTACTTTGACTGCCTCTGAAGAAGGAAACCAAATGGCTGTTGGTGAAGAGAGCTTACAGACTCACTAGAGATGACACCCACACATACAAATGCACAAACGGAAAGGTTTGATCCTCTGTAGAGAGAGACTTGGTGACTACTTTTCTGCACATTCTTAGTCCAGAGCTGGTACCTCTAGTGGTTCCCAAAACTCTACACAAGAGCTTGGGTCAAAAGTGTATAAGCTTTTGCCTAGCAGCCTGGTTACTTTAGCTCAGCTGCCTCAGTGAGCATATTCATGGACATATCTATCTCAACTGTACCATAGAGACCCAACTCTTGCTGTTAGTTGTTGTAGGTGCCGTCGAGTCGGTATCCGACTCATAGCGTCCCTCTGTACAACAGGGGAAACACTATTGTCAGTGCTTCTCTGCTGTTCATAGGGTTTTCAATGGCAGATTGATTTTTGGGAGGGGGTTGCCAGGTCCTTCTCCCAAGCCTACAGCACCTGGTGTTCCCAGGTGGTCTCCCATCCAGGTACTAACAAGGCCTGACCCTGCTTAGCTTCTGAGATCTGACAGGATCGGATGCCACAGGGCTACAGCTGCAGGCTTAACTATTGCTAGTCTTTTTGTAATCCAGTGCTCTCTTATCAAGTGGCCTATACCAGGAAAGAACCACTTCTTTGATACCAAATGCCTCACAACAGCCATAGGTATATTTAAGAAGACAAAACTAAGGAGGAGGCAGGTAAAAAATAAATAATTCAAAAAGAGAAGGAAACACAGAGAAACAGAAAGCCAGAAGTAGGATAAAGGGAGACAAAAAGGAAAGTTTTGGTAAAAATAATGGCCTTCATTTTGTTCCATGTGCCTTAATCCCTACCTCAATATTTCAGAAATTGCTTGTTGTTGCTTTGAAAGTGAAGTGATAAAAAGTTAACGTGGGGAGTAGTACAATTTCCTGTCTTCCACAAGAACCCAGTGTTCCCACAACAGTTTCTAGTGTTCTTCATGAGAAAGGGCTACAAAGACCCACAAGGCTCTTCAAAGCTAAAACATCACAGAATGCATTTTGCTTACAATAAGTTTGTTGGCTGCCTCTTTAATCTTGTCCACTTTGGCTTCTGAGAGTCCTTTGACATTGCAGAGGGCTCTTCGTGTGGTCATTTGTATTCCTTTGATGGTACAGATTCCCACTGACTTCAGTTTCTTAATGTCAGCTACATTCTGTAAACAAAAGAATGGGCATGGTGGATTGATAAAAAGCCAGCCCGAAAGGTTCTCATACTATGTCATGTGCATTCGTGTCCATCTCCTTCCAGCACGATGCTAATTTTATACAAGCAACCAGGTGGAAACCACCCACCACATAACTAAATGTTCTGGAAATATCTGAGTAGAACATATCCAGCAGGCTACCAAATGTTCTGGCTGTGCCCTGATTTCCCAAAAATGTTAGTGAGACCATGGCAATGTAACAAGGAATTCAAAAGAAAAGTCTGTTGGCGGAAAAGCTAATAAATTTATCATACATTCACCCCCTCTGTTCAGCTCCTCCCTTCTACAGAACTTCACTAACAATATGTTCTCCTAAATTTTTAAAAGATTTTTTTTCCTTCTGCCCCTAGAGAATGCAAATAACTACATCACCAAGATCAGGATTTTCTCTTGATTCTATTTCCTAAAACCAAAGGAAAGAGATGAAATATGTGGATTTTAAAACATGACATCACTGGTGTTTTACTATCAATGATTGCTGTTGAAATCCATCTTTTTTGTTATTCAAAGTCTGTATTTCTGCCAACATTGTTTTCTCTGGTCATCTCACACAACTAAATTTTCTATTAATGAAGATATTGTCTAATGTTAGACCTCGGTTGATAAGAAGATGGGAAGTGGGTTCAGAGGCAGCTCTTGTACACCTCCGGTTGGTCAGTGGTTCTCAATCAGGGGGTATTTTGACACCTGGGAGGAACTGATAGTGTTTGGAGACATATTTGATTGTCACAGCCACAGGGACACTAACTGGCGGGTAATGAGTGAATAGGGGCCAGGTGTATGGACTCAGCTTGATATAATTGCAGCCATCTTAAGTCATAATCACCATGACAGTCCCAGAGTAACACTACTTGTTTTTTTCTGGTATAGTTTCTCAGCATACTGTAAACAGACCGAATGTGGAACTTCACAGCTGGACCCTGGAATTGTTCCTGACTCTGATATTAGCTTAAGATAAACCAGGCACACTCTACTTTGGATGAAGTCACTTTTGCCCTAACCAATATATATACTCCCCTTTCTGACTCAAATTGTGGAGACTAACTTGGTCTTGCTGCTGCCCAGGACCATGCACCTGCTAGAAAGTCCCCCAATAGATTTATACCCTGCAGTCCCAGATCTGTCTGTCTTTTTTCTTTGATTTCATGGCACCTTGGGCTAATTGTTACAAACGGAGCCCACGTTGTTCCAAAACATCAAGGATGTTGCTAAACACCCTACAATATGCAGGACAGCTCCTCTACAACAGAGAATTATTCAGTCCCAAATGCCAACAAGGCTGATGCTAAGAAACTTTAGATTGGACAGTTTAATACGGCATTGAAAAATTACTTACGATTCCATGTTTCTGTAATAGGTCAATGTCTTGAAACAAAGATTCCTAAATGAGACAGAACAGAAAAATGGAATTTTGATTCCTCATATCCAAATGTTTCACATTTTTAAAAGAGTTAGTTCGGTATGATGAGTCATTCCAAAATGCCTCAAATTCCATTTCTCTAAGCAGGCTGAGGTGGGATAACTAATGTTTTTTAAACACATTGTTATATATTTAGAAGCAGCACCAACATTGAAAGGACTGGATAGCTAATTGCCTTTGCAATGGCTTTCCTAAATGTTTAAAAACTTTACCCAAAGCAGTGTAACATTTGTTCTGTTTAAAACATTTTCTCAGTATTCTTCTCCTCCAGATCTTGATTGTCTTTGGACAAGGCTGCTATTCAGTACCAGTATGCACAGGTACTAGTACAGCCATACTAGTTGTTAAGTTATTAAAATACTTTCATATGGAGTTGGGAATGTGACTCAATGGTACAGCACTTGCCTAACACGCATTAGGCCCTAGGTTTTATCTCCACCATCACAAACAACAGCAACCATGATAAAAAAAAGAAAAGAAAAGAAAAAGAAAAACCAAGGAAAAGAAAAAAAGAAAAAACAAGAAAAATTTATACCAGTTGCTAAGTAGCTAATTTTAGCACCTCCTGCCAAATAAGGTGTTATATATTTGTAATATATAACTATGTCTTATTCCTATTTTCAGTTTCTAAAACTAGTAGCTAACAGACAAGGAAGTTGATTTTTGTGGAAAGACTGAGCATATGCACATTTTTCAACATTCGAGTCATACCTCTTCATCTTGGAATCCTGGTTCTTCCTGCACAACTTGATCCTCCTTCATTTTGAAAGGGGAGCAGCAGAAAAACAGTAATTCTGGGAAAATAAGAAATATTATTTAAGAAGTAGTCATAGTTGCCGGACGCAGTGGCGTACACCTGTAATCCCAGCAGCTGGGGAGGCAGAGGTGGAAGGATCACAAGTTCGAGACCAGAGGCAGTCTGCATAATTTAGTGAGACCTTGTCTTAAAAAAAAAAAAAAAAAAAAAAAAAAAAAAAAAAAAAAAAAAAAAAAAAAAAAAAAAAAAAAAAAAAAAAAAAAAAAAAAAAAAGGGCTGAGGGCCGCAGCTCAGTGGTCCAGTACTTGCAAATCACAAAGGCGTGAGGCCCTGGGTTCAACCCCCAGTACCGCAAAAAAAAAAAAAAAAAAAAAAAAAAAAGGACTCATAGTTGATTAGTTGATATAGTAAAAGTGTCTTTGCCTAGAGGCCTCTTTGACTTCATTTCCAAGTCAGCAAAGATCAGGAAGGACAGTAAGAGAAACACTTTGGAAGTACTGGTCTGGTCTTTCTCCTTTCTGCTAAATTTGTGGCATTATTTCTTGTTTGTTGGGGGGTGAGAAGGCTTGTTTCTTTTCTCATTCCACAACACTGCCTTTTTTTTTTTTTTTAAATCATCTTCTGATTTCCTCTTGGACAACCATGAAAATATCTTTATTGTTGCTTAAAATGTTATTTAGAATTGCTTGTTATCAACCTTTCAGGTTTACGTTTAACAACACCCTATGAATCTTGGCATTGTCATTCTTGTATCCTTCCTGGCACCTCAAACTTAATCTAACCTCAAAAAAAAAAGTTTTTCTTTTCTCATACATGAATGCCTTTCTGCTGGTTGTGAGTGGGAGCTGTGGTAATGAGTCTTTGTTTCATAAAACATTCGTTATACTTTGTTTCATAGTATACACTAGCTTCGTGATTTTGTAAAAATGGGGCAAATACCCAATATTTTAAGACGAGGCCTGAGAGGCCGTTAAAACCTTTAATTTCACACTGTAGAGTTTTTTGTTGCTGTTAAATTTTAGGATGCTACAAACCATGACTATGTTTATCACAAACCATGACTATGTTTATCACAGTAACGTATGGTCCAAATAACCGTTTTTCTTGGTCTACTATTCCAGTTCCTCACTGAATACCAGTCAGGGTTTGAAGCCCAGCACAAAGGGGACAAATTACTATGGCAGCAAAGAGAAGGAAGGGGGCAAAGGAGGAAACGATCCGAATGGCATCTTCTGGAAAACAGTCCCTCCGACAGCCGTTTGTATGACTACCCCAAATTCCAGATGTCCTCCCTGAGGAGAACAGGTATGGCGTCCATTTCTTCTCCCCACGTCCCCATCGTTCTCCAGTACTTCCTGGCGGAGGAGCAGCTGGATCGAAAGCGGGGACCCCAGGCCCCTCGGAAGCCACCAGAGGGCGAACGTCCCGCAGCAGGAGGCCCGGTCGGCGCGCGTGACGCCGTTTCCGGACCCAGAGCCCCCGAGGCCCGGAGGCCCGGCTCCGACTCGGTCTCAGGGAGGTCGGGCCTCCCTCGGCTCCCGACGCGCCTCCCCGCGGGGCGTGAGGCCCGCACGCGCTAGGCCCGGGCCGAGAATTACCAGAGGGGCGGGACGCGGGGCGCGGGGCGGTTCCCCTCAGAGTCTTCCCGCGCTTTCCCTCTCCTGTCACCTACCCCCCTCGAACCCACGGCCGCCCCAAGGTCTTCAGTGAATCCCCTACCACCCCCGCTCCTCGGGCTTCCCAGCGCCCAGCTCAGGATTCTAACTCGGACTCAGAACCCGGAGGCCTGGCACCTCGGTGAGGTCGCACACCTAAGAGCTTCGCGCCAAACAAGGACCGCTGGAGCGTGTGCGGGACCTGGGCTGGGCGCCGGCCACAGGGCGAGGGGCGGGGCTACGGCCGAGGCGGTGGAATTGAGGGGCGGGGCTAGGGCAGGGGCGTGGGGACTAGGGGTGGGGCTACGGCCGAAGCGGTGGAGATGAGGGGCGGGGCACGGGGAGAGGGGCGGGGCACGGGGAGAGGGGCGGGGCTAAGGCAGGGTCATGGGGGCGGGCGGGGCTGGCCAAGGAGTGGGGCGAAGGCCGAGGGTTGGGGCTAGGACAGTGGAGTGAGGGCTCAGGGACATGGCGGAGGGCCGGGGCGAGGACCGTGGGGAGGGACTAGGCCCGAGGGGCGGGGAGCGCGTGAAGCAGTGAAAGAGGCCCACTGGAATGAGGGAGGGGAGTTGTGGAAGGAGCTTGCCAGGGAGGAGCGGGGTCTCGGCAAGTGTAGAGAGTGCGGGTGTCCCTATAGTCGAGGGAGGTGCTGAAATCAGGGACGGACTCTGAGGCCACTGAGGCCACTGAGGTGGTGGACCTTGGGCTTGTGGAGGGGTGCTGGCCAAGATGGCTGTCCTGGGCGAGAAGTGCATATTCTAATTAGGACCCGGGGTTAGGAGGTCAAATATGGGGTTTTCCTGCCCCCTGCTAAAGGCTTTTTGCACTCCAAGCATTTCGTACCTGGCTCCGTACCCCAGAGTTCTCTCTGACTCATCATTTGGCACTCTCTTGCCTGTGATTGAAATATCCAAGGCCCATTCAAGATGGAGAGTCATTTTTCTTGGTCCTAACGTGAAGTTTTAAATAGACCACAGAAGACAAACATATTTGGGTTCCATTTTAAATAAAAATTTCGGTCCAGCCTCATGCCAGCAAGGCCATCTCTTGCAGCTTCATCCTCCTCCCCGTAAATGGAAACTGTTGAGGACAGTCATGAAACATTTGAAAGAGCATCTGCTGAGGCGGAGGCTGCGACGTATTTTGGATGAATATCTGTGCAAACAGTTCTTTGGGTTCAAGACCTAGTACAGGGTGACCCTTTTTTTTCCCTGAATTGTTTTGATGGAATAAATAGCAAAAATCCCCACAATCGCAGCTGGCGATCTCCCTACCCAGGTGGATTGTTCAAAGAGCCAACAAATAGCTGCCACACTCTTCAAATCCGTTATTTTCCAGAAACATAGCCTGTCTTTCTTGTTAAGTGGAAATTAATGCCCATTTTGGGAGGAACTGGATAGTGATGATAGGCTTTCACTGAGTCCTCACCTAAAATAAGTATAGTAACTTTTGAGCAACTTGTTAGATGAAGACATCAACAGTGTGCAGAAGAGCTGCAAAGAGCACAGCGGAGATGATTTAGGGAAATCTAACATATGTAGTTTGGTATAGTGACAGCTGGGAGAGAGAAATGTTCATAATATTTGAAAGTTGTGTGCAGTACACTTGAAGAAAGAAACTGAAATGAGCTTGGTAATGACAAATTCATGAAGTGAGGATAACATTTTGTTGGAATATCATATTTCTGGTTATATACAATTTTAAGGATGTTTTAAAACAACAACAAACCCATAGGGGACTTTCAAAGTGCATGTTAATACCTTCCCAGTCAAATAGTCTTTCATAGCCTACAAAAATTCTCAGTATGAAGAAGATGGCATTTCACATCGCTGGGAAAATGATGCATTCAGTGAATGGTGTTGGAATGACTATGTAGCCATCTGGAAGAAAATAAAATTGGAACCATATTTCACAACTTACACCAAAATAAATTCCAGATGGATGAGAAAATTAAGTCTGAGCAAGATAATAATAAAAGTACTAGAAGAAAACATGGGAAGATTTATTATTATTTCATAATAATAAGAAAAATATTTTAAAGTTTAACACAGAACTCAGAAGTCATAAAGATTCATAAATAAAACTATGTTCTTAAAAAATCCTTCGTGGCAAAATGCTACTTTCCTATCCAAGATTTAGAGCATGACAAGCTGAAATTTTCATGTCAGCTAGTAGCTAGATAACATAGCTTGCCTGATTTTCTTTTTTTTTTTTTTTTCCTTCTTTTTTTTTTTTTTTTTTTTTTTTTTTTTTTTTTTTTTTTTTTTTTTTTTTTTTTTTTTTTTTTTTTTTTTCGGTACTGGGGATTGAACCCAGGGCCTTGTGCTTGCGTGCTCTGCAAGCGCTGGACCACTGAGCTGCACCCCCAGCCCATTTTTTTACTTTTTGAGACAGGGTCTTGCTAAATTACGCACGCAGACTGCCTCTGGTCTCAAACTTGCGATCCTCCTGCCCCTGCCTCCTGAGCCGCTGGGATTACAGGCGTGCGCCACCGCATCCGGCTAGCTTGCCCGATTTTCAAAAACCCTCAGAGATTCCACAATTTCCCTGTAAAATTTTGAAAATTTTTATCAATTTTATATCGTAAGAAATAAGACAATAGGCAGTGAGATTACTATCAAGGCCTAAATTTTAAACCAAGCATGATGGTGCAACACCTGTAATCCCAGCACTTGGAAGGCTGAGGCAAGAAGATCAATGTGAGCTCCTGGACAGCCTAGTCTACAAAGCGAGAACCTGTCTCAAACTACTCCCATTCCCTCCCCCCACCAAAAAGAAAGTCAACCCGAATTTTAAACAATTACACTTTACTGCCCCTCTGTGGACAACCACCATATAACCAAATAGAGGCACATGATTTCAGTGGAGAATAGGGCATCTTTAAATCTTGTGTCTGTGGTGTTTCAAGACCGCAAATTTGAGAAATACTTTGCTAGAGAACTGAAGAAGGACTTATTACAAAAAAAAAAATCACTGGATAGATCTCCTCTTAAGCATATTTAACTCATTTAGAAAATATGTATTAATTCCCTACTCTTTTTTAGGCACTGTGCTAGGTGTTGGATGCTAGGGATTCAACAAGATGTCAACCCTAGTTACGGTTACAGATAAGCACGTAGGCAATTACAGTAAGTGCTACTGTCACGGTATAACCCTAGAGGATGACTCCCCTATTGAATGATAATTCTCCACAAATATTTTCACCTTTCTACATAATGTGGATCTGTATCCATACTACCCTGGCATCTGATCCCTTTTTTTTTTTTTTTTTTTTTTTTGGTACTAGGGGTTGACCCCTGGGCCTCGCACTTGCATGCTTTGCAAGTGCTGGACCACTGAGCTTGTCCCCCAGCCCTTTTTAATTTTTTTCTTTACTTTTTGAGACAGGGTCTCGCTAAATTACACAGACTTCCTCTGGTCTCGAACTTGCGATCCTCCTGCCTCTGCCTCCCAAACTGTTGGGATTATAGGCGTGCGCCACCATGCCCAGCTATCTGATCCCATTTGATCTCAGAAGCTAAGCAGGGTCAGCCTGGTTAGTCCTTGAATGGGAGACCGCCTGGGAATACCAAGTGCTATAGGCTTGGGAGAAGGACCTAGCAAACCACTACCAAAACAGTCAGCCTTGGAAAACCCTATGAACAGCAGAGACATGCTGACAATAGTGCTGGGCATGGTACAGCATCAGGTAGTGTTTCGTCTGTTTTACATAGATTGCTATGAATTAGACCCAACTTGATAGCACCTAACAACAACAACATAGTATGGGCTTTATGATTAAAAAACAAAGTTTGGAAATTAGAGATAGTAAATTGCTCTGGAAATAGATTTTAAAATGTATCTTCCCTGGGGCCATGTGCCTACATTCTAAAGGTAATTAAGCACCCTTCTTGCCTCGGGAAACCTTTGCTTATGTTCCAGGGTTGGAAGACTTTTCCTTCCCCTCCCTAGAAAGGACTTATTTACTTTCGAGATTAATAGTCTCTCTGTGTGAACTGGAACCCAAGGATATATAGAAAAATATTACCAGAAAAAGACAAGTAAATGGTAGAGAAGTCTTTGATGGGGGGTTGGGATGGGGGGAAGAAGCATACAGGAGGGTAAGGGGGAACCTATATGAATAATGTACAACAAAATGCACATATGGCCATGTCACAATGAAAAGACATGTCAGAATGAATCACATTAAGGTGTATATTAAAATTTCAAAAAAAGGGAACAGTTGTCTATTACCACACAAAATTTTTTGAGTAATTAATGAAATTGTGCATTTATTTTATACCTTTACATTGTAGAAAATCCCAAGAATGTCCATCTTATTTTAAATGTTTAACTCTGTAAATATAACTAAATGTACTACCAAGCCCAAACTAAAAAAAAAAAAAGGAAAAAAAAGCCTCTGTGTCTCTCTCTGTCTCTGTATCTCTGTCTCCTCACAAAGGAGAAGGGGCAGAAATACCAGCTGCCTATCTAAACTCCACATCTCATGTTTTGGGACTTATTTTCTTGTGATCAAGACTCCACTGAACACACAAGTGAACAGTCCCTTATTTCCTCACCCTGTGAGGAGCTGGAGCGTGGGGAGCCAGTGCTGAGATGCTCTGTAAGTAACAACATTTTGTTCTCTGATTCAGTCATGATGCAGAATACAGACATTATACTGTACATGTGTGTATTTAACAACCCTTGTTCTGCCCCCATCAAGAGTTAGCTTCTCCTAGTACGTTTTGGAAAATGGAAATTTTACTTAACACTTTTCCTAAAACGTCCTGGGAACAACCTTCTTAACATTCCATAGCTCCCAATTATGCCTCATTTCCCAGGCACCTGACCATAGACACTGTTCCCTCAGCAGGATATACAGCTCCTCATTTCCATAGACATCATTGTGGAGAGACCATGGGCCCTCCCCTTCTTTGTACTACCCCTGAATTTGCCATAGTCACTCAAAGCTGAAAGGTGCAGTAGGTTTTCTTGAAACAATGTGGTATGTAAAGGAAAAAAGTGTGAATGCCAGACAGTTTTTAAAAATTAATATTTAATTGCTGGGGATGGAGGTGCACGCCAGTACTCCCAGTACTTTGGAGGGTGAGGCAGGAGCTTCATAAGTACAAAGTCACCCAAGACTACATAGTGAGACCCTGTCTAAAAAAAAATTAATGTTCAATTTATTAAAGTTATGACATATTTTAAAATTTAGTTTCCTGTAGGCTTTTGATAACATTTTATTTATAAATCTAATATATTTTAATAATAACTTTTAAAGAGACCTTTGATTAATATTTTACCAACTCAAGTTAAACAGACCAAACTCCTTTAAATAAGTGGTCCCACTTACAACTAATTAAATTACATCAAACAATTCAAATGTCAACTTTGTTGTTGTTGTTAGGTGCCATTGAGTTGGGTCCAACTCATAGTGACCCTATGTACAACAGAAAGAAACAATTCCCAATGTTGTGCCAGGCATGTGATCTTTTTTATGTTTAAGTCCGTTGTTGCAGTCACTGTGTCAATCCATTTTAATTGAGGGTCTTCTTTTTGTTGTTGTTAACCTGCCACTCTCCCAAACATGATATTCTTTCCAGGGATTGGTTCCTCTTGACAACATGTCCAAAATACATAAGATGTAGACTCTGGTTGCACTTCTAGGACAGATCAATTGGTTCTTTTGCCAGTTCATAGTATATTCAATATTCATCTCCAACACCATAATTCAAAAGCATCAATTCTTCTCATGTCTGCCTTATTTAGCATCCATCTTTCACAAGCATATGATGCAACTGAAAATACCATGGCATGAGTCAGGAATACCTTTGTCTTCAATGTGACATCTTTACTTTTCAACACTTTAAAGAGGTCTTTTGCAACAGCTTTTCCCAATGCAATGTGTCTTTTGATTTCTTGCCTGCTGCTTCCATGAGTGCTGACTGTATAACCAAGTAAAACAAAATCTTGCACGACTTCAATCTTTTCTCCATTTATCATGAAATTTCTTACTGACCCAGTTGCAAGGATTTTTGTTTTCTTGATGTTGAGGTGTAATCTGTGTTTTTGGATCTTCATCAGTAACTGTTTCAAATCCTCTTCACTTTCTTCCAGCAAAGTTGTATCATCTGCCTAATGTAGGTTGTTAATGAGTCTCCCCCCAAACCCAATGCCACATTCTTCATAAAGTCTGGCTTTTCAGACTATTTGCTCAGCATAAAGATTGAAGAGGTACAGTGAAAGGATACAGCCCTGACACACACTTTTCTTGACTTTAAACCAAGCAATGTTCCCTTATTCTATCTGAACAACTGCCTCCTTGTCCATGTACAGATTCCTCCTGAGTATAAATAAGGGCTCTGGTACTGCCATTTTTCATAATATTATCCTTAATTTGTTGTGATCTACACAGTCAAATGCCTTTGCATTGTTGTTGTTGTTAGGTGCCGTCGAGTCAAGTCCGACTCATAGCGACCCTATGTACAGCAGATCGAAACACTTGCCGATTCTGTGCCAGGCAAACAATCTTATTTATGTTTAAGCCCATTGTTGCAGACACTGTGTTAATCCATCTGGTGGAGGGTTTTCCTCTTTTGCGTTGACCTGCCACTCTCCCAAACATGATGTCCTTCTCCAGGGATTGTTCTCTCCTGACTACATGTCCGAAATATGTAAGACGCAGTTTGGCCATTTTTGCTTCCAAGGAGCACTCTGGTTGTACCTCTTCTAGGACAGATCTGTTGGTTCTTTTGACAGTCCATGGTATATTCAATAGACGTCTCCAGCACCACAATTCAAAAGCATCAATTCTTTTTCTGTCTCTCTTGTTCAATGTCCAG
>VMDO01002960.1:39931-154358 GCA_007922755.1 Pedetes capensis | reverse complement strand
CCTCACTCTCTCTCCTCTCTCTTTTGACATATATATATATATATATATATATATATATATATATATATATACATACATATATATACATATATATATATTTTGTTGTTGTTGTTGTCGTTGCTGTACTAGGGGTTGTACCTGGGGCTTCAGGCCTGCTAGGCAAACCCCCCACCACTGACCTGCCCCCTAGTACCTTTGTCTTTTTTAAATATTTTGAGACAGGGTCTTACTAAGTTGTACAGGTTGCATCTGGCCTTGAATTTTGTATCCTCCTCCCTCAGCCTCCCAAATTGCTGGGATTACAGGTGTGTGCCACGGTGCACAGCACAAATTTTCCTCTTTAGAAAGGCTAATCTTGCATGGTTCATTTGGGGAACTGATACAGACCTCCCTCCATAAAGAGTTGTTGTTGCTAGGTGCCATTGAGGCATGTCTGACTCATAGAGACCCTCACAGGGTTTTCAATGGCTGACTGCTTCAGGATTGCCTAGGAAGTAGATTGCCACATCCTTCTCCAATTTTTGTAATGCTAGCAGCCGAACTTAGAACCTCCGAGACTGCAGTGCAGCGCTGTACCAATTGAGCTACATCCCAGCCCCTCCATAAAGAAGCTGGACATACAAGAGGCTGGCATTTGTTGAGTTCCTCCAACTGGGATGCTAGCAGACTTGTCTTCATTTAGCAATGCATTTGTCTGCTAAGCCCATTTTGCAATTGCGCCAGCTCCTACATAGCAACACAAACTTGATGATAAACTGTTCTACTTTTGTCCAATTAATGCAAATGAGGATGTGTGACAATTATTTTATTATAATATTTGTTATTATTAATATCCACTAATCCCACTAGAAAGGTGCCATGCTTTGGAAAAGATATTCTTTCTTTATGAGGTGTTGACTGATTTAAATTTAGTACCTGAAAACATCAGTAGTTATATTGGTAGTTTACCAAAAATTAAAAAATGACAATGACAGCTTTATATAAATCAAAGCCCAAACAAGGTGGCATGGTGTGTGAGAGAACATGTGGTTCTCTATGCAATTATTTTTGTCCCCCCAAAATTGTGACTCATTTGTAATGAATCTAATAAAAATTTAAATGCAAAAGGGTTGTGTGTTCTTTTGAAGATACCTCGGGAGAATCTTTTGCGTGAAGAACCTTTGACATTGTGGCCATCTCCCTTAATCCGTTTATTCCGAGCCTTTGGTTTCTGTTCCCTGTGAACTGGACTGTCAGAAATCCCCTCCCTGGCTGCAGTTCTTACTCACACAGATTCTAGAACTATGGACACTTATGCCTCAGGCAAGACATCTCAGGAGCTCTCAGACGGTGGCCCCACCCCGACTCTACTACCATTGCTTTAGCTTTGTCTCTTCAGTCTTTCATTTCAATTCCAGGCAGGTTGGGCTTCTGGCCCATTGGGAACTTCTTAAGAAGTGGACAGTTGACCACTGCAGCCAAAGATGACCCATCAAGTGCACAAGTTGGTGAACGTACAGCGTGGTTGTGCACACTCCACCAGGAGATGCAGCACCTACCCCGGCCCACAGCTTACAATGCAAAATGTTCCTAGGTTTCAGCCCTCATGCCTCCTTGGCCAGGTACCTTGAACTGTGAACAACCAGTGCAACCCATGCACGGTTCCTCTGCTGTCCTGCAGCCTGGACTCTCTTGATAATAGTCAGAGCAGTGTCCACGTAATCTGTTAAACATTTGCATGAACGTGATGTTTAGTCAGCAATGATAGTTCTGTCTTCTTTTAAGGGCAGTGGTGCCCCAAGCTGTTCGGGAACACCAGCTGTTTAGTGCTGGAGAAAGCTGCTGCTTATCTCTTGTAACCACTGCCTCGTAGAGATCGTGTCTTAATTAACTCATTGTTATTGAAGCTGACATTGTAGCAACAAGGTAAAATCAAATTGTAAATGAAAGATAAAGAGGGGACATCTCTGCTGACCGGGGGATGCAGTGTGGGGACCCTCCCGCGTGACTTGGAGCTGGCTGGAAGTGGCCTGGAGGCCTCCTGCTGAGATGTAGAGGAATAAACCCCCACAGGGGCATACGTGGAAGGGAACTTAGAGGGCTTCCAACTCCGTGGGGTGTAAACTTTTCTTATTTCATGAATTACAGCTTATTATTATTTTTTCATTGCTGGGGTTGAACCCTTGGGCTTGCATATGCTAGGCAAGCACTCCACCACTGAGTTACACCCTTAGCCCCTTTTTCATTTTTTATCTGGAAACAGGGTCTCACTAAGTTGTGCAGGCTGCCTCTGGCCTAGAACCTGTGATCCTCCTGCCTCAGCCTCCTGAGTTGTCACTGATATGACAAGTGTGCACCACAGTTCCTGGCTTACAACTTATTCTTTTGATGTTCAACATATACTGATATTTTCTAATCTTTCTTATTTATTTCATTTAAAAAATTCCTTGTTAAAAAACACTAAGTCGATTTCATAGGCCACCACAAAGTCACAAGGTTGACATGGAGAAACAATGATCTCATCTAATTCTTTAATTTTAAAGAATAGGACAGAGGGATGAAGAGCTGAAGTGGCTTGACCCGGGGAAGATTATTTATTTATTTATTTATTTATTTATTTATTTATTTATTGAAGCAAGATCTCATTCCCTACCAAGGCTGGCCTGGAACTTAGTTTGTAGCACAGGCTGGCCTTGAACTCTTGGTCCTTCTGCCTCAGGCTCCTCAGTGCTGAGATTATAGGCAGGTGTAACCACACCGGCTGAACATTGTTTTTATACCCATCTCTACTGTCTCCTTCTCAGGCATTCTCTGCCCTGGCACCTGTAGATCCAGCCAGGCCTAAGAAACAGCACTACTTGGAATGCTGCTAAATTTGGAATAATTCAGCTGAGCCCCTGTGTAATGCTTGATATGTACTTTGAGGAGAAAGCCAGGTGCATTCTCATACCCAGAGTGCTACTGGTTATGGGCACTCCCATACTGAGACAGCAGAGGGTGCTGTGCCCCCTGGCCTGCTGTGCCTCCCCCAAACCTTTAAATCCAGTTCCCACTTCATCTTTATCTACCTTCACTCATGTTGCACCACCTCATTCCATTTCTACTCACCTCCCCTTGAGCCAATCCGTCTCTGGACTAGATTATCATTATCATGAATTTGATAAAATGAAAGGAAAACTCTGGGATTCTGTGGCTTGCTATTGTTGTTAGGGGCCATTGAATTGGGTGCAACTCATAGCGACTTTATGTACAACAGAAAGAAACACTCCCTGACACTGTGCCATGCCTGTCACTATATCAGTGCTTCTCTACTATTCATAGGATTTTCAATGGCTGATGGATTCAGGATTGTTTCGGGAGTGTGTTGCCATGTCCTTCTCCCATTTTTGCAGTGCTGACAGTCGAACCCAGTGTCTCAGAGAGTGCAGAGCCACACTCTACCAACTGAGTCAATCCCCATCCTGGATTCTGTGGCAAATGTTGCTTAATCTCCCCCGCTGGGTTTGCATAATTTTAATGTATTGGAAGCTCTTCAGTCAAAGCCACTCAGTTGACTGCCACTCCCTTTGCTTCATCTCTGTCACTCTTTTAAGCAATCTGTGCACCTAACAGACTTGGTTTAGTGCCCTGCTATGCTATTGATCGGCGTTGTTGATAGAACATGCACTTGGCGGTGTTTTTTGAGTGGAGATTGACTTGGGGCTGGTAGCCAACACCCATATGGATCTGGCCCTGGCAGGTGAGTAATCAAACCAAAGGGAACACAGGCCAGAGAGTAGATCAGGTTGTTTCACATTATGAGTTGTGCACACTAACACATGCTTCCGTCACAATCACATTATAGTATCTGGAGGGGGCAGGGTACCATCTCTGTTGACTTCTTATGAACCCCTCATTCCCTCCTTTCCTTCTGCTCCCAGCATTTGGCCACAGACTGACTTGAATGGCTGTGCACCTGGGGTTGCTGTGTTTGCAGCTCATTGGGGGAGTCCCCTCCTTTCCTCTGAGTGCCCCCCTACCTCCGCCCCCTCACATACACCCAGACACCAAGCTATGTGGAGATGCACGGGCAGTGCTCTCAGCCGCGATTTAATGACGAATATCACTGTCAGATTTTACAAAATGGAATTTCATCCACGGGTGAGGGTAGACTTCTGCATAGAAACTACAGAGGGGAATGTGACAGCTTTCTCCATCCAGTTATCAAAGCATTTGCAGTTCAAAGCAGGTGAAACAATAATGTCATCTTAGCGCTGAATGCTCATTTGTGCCTGAGTGTTTCAATAAATAAAATGGTGAGGGAAATGAAAGCAGACCTGTTGTCTCCAACCCACTAAATTTAATATCTCAGGTATTGACTGACAGCTTTTTATCACCATAATTAGTATGGATTGTTCCTGAGGCCGTTGATCAATCTTCCCTACCTCTATGGACTGGAGTGCTGTTTTCTTTCTCCCTTGCCTTCCCCACCCTTTATTTTAATATTGATCTTGCCATTTGTGTTCCACCACAGAGAAGCTACTCACTTAGACAAAAGAAAACTCAGGGTGATGAGAGGAGGCTGAGGAGCAGCCAATCCTGAGTGATGTCCACCCATGACGTCACTCTTTGTATCCATGCTGACCTATGACTGGACTCCTTGGTACCAGTGAGCTGCTGCTCCTCTGTGCTATACCCACATTTGCTGTCTCTCCACGGGGTGGAAGCTACACAGTGCCAGACGTTCAGCCTGTGGCCAGGAAACATCTCTCCAATGAATGGCTATTCCTTTTTTAATGTCACAAAGCTAAAGAAAGGACTTTGGACACACCTAAGAAGTCAGTGCCGCACCCACATTTTTGTGTGTCTGAATGTGTGTGGCTATTGTTGTTGTTAGGTGTTGTCAAGTTGTGTCTGACTCATAGCAACCCTTATAGGGTTTTCAATGACTGTTTCGACTGTTTCAGGATTGCCTCGGGAGTGGATTGCCATGTCCTTCTCCTGTTTTTGTGGTGCTGGGAGTTGAACCTGGGACCTCAGAGCCCGCAGAGTGGCGCTCTACCAAATAAGCTAAATCCCAGCCCATTCTGGTTATGTTGTGTTGTTGTTAGGTGCCATCGAGTCGGTATCCAACTCATAGCCACCCTACATACAACAGGTGAAACAGTATTGTCAGTGCTTCTCTGCTGTTCATAGGGTTTTCAATGGCGGATTGATTTTGGGGGGCCAGTTGCTGGGTGCTTCTTCCAAGCCTACAGCACCTGGTGTTCCCAGGCAGTCTCCCATCCAAGTATTAACCAGGCCCGACACTGCTTAGCTTCCAAGATCTTATGGGATCCCATGCCACAAGGCTAGGGCTGCAGGCATGTGTGGCTATAGGTTCCACATCACCCAGGTCTGAAACCCAAGACCTTCTTATTTCTAACTTCTTGCCAAGTCCTTCCGATGTGGTATAACCCTATTCTCACTGTATCTGTGTCTTTATCACCAAGGCTATAATTGTATTCTTCACTATCTCTTGCCTTAACTGTGGCAATGATTTATTATTTCATCTCCCTCCCAGCCTGTCTTGCCTCCCTTCCTGTCTTGTCTAACCCCAACCTTACCTCACTAAATCCTGCACACAGTGGTGGGTGAGTTTATATAAAATACAAACTCTTCCCATACTCCTTGAACGTCTCTCATCTAAGCTGCTTGCCATGGCACATAGTGCTCTTCCAAGCCTGGCCTCTCCTTGCCACCTCTCAGCTCCATCTCCCAGCCCTCCCTACTGGTGCTCAACACTCCGGGCAAAGGGAGTTCCCCTTCCTCATCACCCGCCTCACACTGTGTGTCTTTGCTCTTGTTTTTAATTTTGCCTTTAATAGCTTTCCATCTTTGTTCCCCTTGACTGCTCTTTCTGTTCCCTCAGGAGTTAGCTCAGATGGCATCTCCTTCAGGAAGCGTTCTCTTAGCCCGTAGAGTCCTCAGTGTCTTTCTTCTCCATGCTGAGATTTTAATGGAATATCTACACAGCACACTTCCTTTTGTATGTCTGTATCTCATAGTAGAGGGTAAACCCATTGGGGATGGGGGTTATGTACTGGTTTGGGCTAATCCAAATATAAAGCACAATGCCTTGCACTTAGGATGCATCCTTTTAGTGGAAAGAAGTATCGCTAAGATGAGAAACAGTGGGTACCAGAAGCAGGGACATCCTTCATGCCAAATGGGATGTTGTTGGTGCACACAAGAGCTAGGTACAGTCTCCCGTAGGCTCAGAGCGAGGAGAGGAGGTGGGAAAATGTCTCTTCTGTGAGTCAGGAAATAGCAAGGTATCTGCTATGGCTCATTGTGTGTGTCCTCCCAGGTTCGTGTTTGGGAAGCTTGGTCCCCGGTGTGGTAATGTTGAGAGATGGTGGACCCTTTAAGAGGTGGGGCCCCCTGGAAGATAGTTGGATCATTGGGATGGTGCCATTGGAACGGACGAATGCAGATCTCACAGAGTGACTTAGTTCTCTAGAGATTGGATTGCTATACAGTGAGGCCATGCCATGCTCTGGGCTTCTTCCCCACACAGCCGTTTTCCTTCTTCCTCCTCTGCCATGCTGCGAGGCAGCCAAGGAGGCTCCGACCAGAGGTGGAATAGTTGTTGTCACCTGATCTTAGACTTTCATCCTCTGACACTGTGAGCTAAAGAAACTTGTTTTGTTTTTGTTTTTTAAAAAAGTACCCAGTCTCAGGTGTTTTGTTATAGAGGCAGAAAAGGGGTTACTACATCTCTTTTTCTCACCTTACAGAGTTCAGGCAGTATAGATTGGTTCCATTGCATTTTATGGAAGACTTTTGCAACCTACACAGTGAAACCATGTTTTCCTATTCATCTTCCTAATGGACTTCCAGTCAGCCTCACTTTTGATAGGCTCAGATCATGAGCGTAACTTTCCTAAAGGGCATTTCCTAGGCAGAGCAAATGTTATGCATCTCCAGAAGTGCCCTGTGTGCCTGCACTGGCATGGCTGCCCTCCTAGGTGGATGGCAGCCTCTGCTCCTGAGACTGCTGGTGACATGGAGCCTCTCCCCCCACCTCCCTGCACAGCCGCCCCCACACTTCCAGGTGCTGCACACACCACGATCCTCATGTTCTGAGCCACTGAACCAAGTACCGCTCTCCTTCCGAGCTGGGTATGGCAGAGCCAAGTTGGACAGCGCAGGCTGTGCGCTCTTCAGGCCCCGGGGAACCTGTGGCATCTACAATGCAAATTGGCGCCGTAGAAGAGCCAATTGGTGCCAGGTCCTTCCTCCAGCCCATCCCACAGTGTGCATTGTGGGACAGCAGTGGCAGCTGTTCCTGGAGGTGACCCCCGAGATGCACAGAGACGCCAGCAGTGTCTCCTTGCTCGGTCCCTCTCCAGGCATCTAGAAGACAGATCTGATGGACGGATACCAACTGGCACATCTTCCCAGCCAGATTGGAACCGGGCCCTTCTCCCATCTTTGGGGTCCATCGCAGCTTCAAGGGAAATGTACAGAAGGAATGCTATTCCCAGCTGTGCAGCCCATGTCCCCTTTGCGGGTGCTGGCATTTCTAATCCCAGGAATTTGGTTGCTGTCCATTGCTACAAATTCAGTCACAGACTTAGGGACTTTGATATTTTCAGGCAATGAGAATACCTTTTTATGTTCCAGCAGTGGGTCTGGCTAGTTTATTTTAAAGAAAAAATAGTAATTGAGCTTCAGATTATATTTTATATAATTCCTGATTGGAGCAAAAATGGAAGGGAACACCTTGTCCGCCTACTGTCTGCCTTTCATCCCCTGAGATTCCACGGACGTTGGTAGTTATACTCTGCCTCCTGGACCCATGTCCTGGCTGTACTGACAGCTATGAATCTAGACAGGACACCTGATTTTTCAGAGATTTCACATCTTCCCCTCTAATGTTCTTTCTGTGTTGGTGTGAGGGTTCTGTGAGGTGACGTGTTAGAACAACTAGCAAGGAGCAGGGGTCACTTTGTGTCTTTTCTGGTTTCTTACTGCCTTTGCAAATGGCCTTCCCTCAGGCAGACTCCTAATCTATAGCCTTTGAACTTCTGTTCATAGTAAAACCCCATTTGATGTTATATATACATTATAATATGCACATGTATATGTATGTTGTTTATGAATATGTATGAAGATATTTGCTAAAATCTTTTTTTTTTTTTTTGGTGGTACTGGGGGTTCAACCCAGGGCCTCGTGCCTACATGCGCTGCAAGTTCTGGACCACTGAGCTGCACCCCCAGCCCATTTTTATACTTTTTGAGACAGGATCTCACTAAGTTACGCAGACTGCCTCTGGTCTCAAACTTGCGATCCTCCTCCCTCCGCCTCCCGAGCTACTGGGATTACAGGCATGCGCCACTGCGCCCGGCCACTGTATTTACTAAAATATTTATAGCAAACGTAGCTAAATGAAGAGATTATGGGGTAACCAACTTCCCAAAGGAAGAAGGCAACCTTGAACCCCTCCAGGGAAGCCTGGCTTACCTGTGGGTTTTGACTGTACCCTTATCTTCTGGCCACAAGGACAACTTGGCTTTGCGGCCATCAGCTCAGCCCTGGCCTGGCTGCTCACTCCCTTCCCCGCAACTCTGAGCCCAGCTGAGCCCAGCGATGCTCTGAGACCAGACATCTAAGCAAGGCAAAAGACACAACACCCGTTCCCAAAGCCGAGTCCCTTTAAGGGAGGATGAATAGAGACTCGGAGCACAGAGACCTCCCATGGGGGTGAAGCACTGTGAGTTCCCATAAATAAATGTGCGCTTATTAATTTAATACACACTACTAGACCAAGAACCCATTTGTATTCGCGCAGAAAAGAGGGCCATTAAAATCTGTCTATTAGGAAGGAGACGTGAGAAGAGAAATCAAGAGAGGAAAGAGCAGAGCAACAAGAGGAGCATTTGGGAGTGGAGGAAGGAAGAAGTGAAGGGAGAAGGGAGCCAGCGTGGAAAGGGAGGAGGTGGAGAGGGACTGGACCAAGGCACTCAGCAGAGATGCTTTGATCTTAAGCTTCCGGGGCACAACTGAGTTATTGCAGCCTCGGACACATGGCTAATCGTCCTTAATTATCACGCGCTGACCCCTCCAGGCCCGGGTGATGGCAGTGTTCTCTGGTTGGCCAGCTGACGCTGCGGGTTTCCTTCATCACCCAGCCTGGATGGCAGGGCCCTGCGTGCTGAGCTGATCATTGCTTCATGCTGGGGGACATTGGCTGGGGGCCACCACGGCTCCATCCAGCTTTCCATCTTTCACCTAAGCATTCTTTCCAAAAGAGGGATTCGGGGTATTCTAGATGGCACCTGCACCTACCTCAAACAAGGAAGGGCTAGGTGCCCTGCACTGCACTGTGACAATCTGCCGAGGCCCCGAGGTCCACCCAGCCCCCGCTCCACACAGGAACCTTGAAACCGAGCCAGTTCGAGGCTAGCAGGGGATCGTGTGCTCCGTGGCTAACAGGGTGGTTGTTGGGCTGTAACAAGTCAGTGAAATAGCAAGCTTCAATTACTTACATGTTCCCTGAAGCTGAAACAATTGCCATTATCCCGCATAATATTGCTTGACCTACATTCTCACTTGAAAGCCTTCAGCTGACAATTAGTTCGGATGCTCAGTTATAAATAAACACATTCGCATTGCAGAAGTGTGAAGGGATATGGGAGAGATCGCCACCCTGCTCTCCCCCTCCACCTTCTCTTCCCTTTGCCTTGGTGCGATCGTGTACCTTAGCTTCTCCAAGGTGGTAATCACCAGAGACTCCGTCTAAAGGGGACTGGTCAGAAGTAATGAGACAACTGGGCTTTCTCCGGGAAAGGGGCAGCAACCTTGGTGCCAGGGAGATTGGAGCCATCTGGATTTGGAAGGGTCAGACTATCCGCTGGCAGCAATTAAGCAGCTCCGTGTGGAGAAGGCACGTGACGGCGCCGAAGGAGCTGCCAAGAACGGGAGATTAGTAAACAAGAGTGCCTGCTCGAAGGTGTCCGGCTTGGCCACGGCTCTGGCCGCTTGGCATTTACACAGCTTCCTCTCTCTCCAGCGTCCATCTGTCTGCGCCCACCACCCACCTATAAGCTGTCTGCAGAGAATTTAAACAAACTCGAGCCGAGCTGAGTTTGTTTGAAATGTTAGAAGTCCAGAGCTGAGTGGATCGGGGTAACACATCCCGGCCGTCCACAGCATCCCTTCCCGGAGGTGCTGGCCGTGCCTCTGAGGCTGGGGGCCTCTGTCACTGGGACAGGTGCAAAGGTCTGCTGTAGTTGGGTGGTGATGCTTAATTCCCAGATGGTGACTGCGATAGTTCACTCTTAGTTACACGCAACGCAGTTAGGAAGGATGCGACGAGATCGTTTCAGTGCAGGTCTTCAGGAAGGCTCAGTGGCTTTTAAGTTCTGCTCTAAATCTGGGAATCTTTTCTTTTCCTTTTTCCTTTTCTTTTCTGTTGTTGTTGTTGTTGTTGTTGTTGTTGTTATCTGTAATACTTGGAAGTTGAACCCAGGGCCTCCCACATACTTTGCAAATGCTCTACCACAAGGGTGCACCCCTAACCCCATTTTTATATTTTATTTTGAGTCAGGTCCTCACTAAGTTATGCAGGCTACCTCTGGTCTTTAACTCCTAATTCCTCTGCCTCCAGCTCCGGAGTCCCTGGGATTACAGAGGTCAGCCACCATACACCCAGCAAATCTTTTATTTAAAAAAAATCCATAAAATGGATATAAAACTCCCAAAAGCATGCATTTATTCATTCAGTAGGTACTTATTTGTCAGGTACTGCATTAGCCTCTGTGGCTAGAGAAGAGATCTATTCTTTTGACCTGTTGGTGGAACGAGAGGGGGGGCATTGTGATTATGGACTACCCCTACATCAAGTCCTTTTCTGATTTCCAGTTGGAGTCCCTATCCCATGACACAAAATGAGCCACTCTCCAGGACTTGGTATGCCTTGTACTCACTTTCTTGTATTCTGCAATGTGGCAGTATAGCCACGAAGTTCAAGTAAAGGATCAATGTTTTTTCCTTACGAATTAAAGGCAGCTTCCACGATAGGAACCATTTAGGATATGTCTCATTGCTCCTAATTTTCTTAAGTTTCCACGACTTACCACTCTCCTAGTTTTCTTCATCCTGCTTCTCTGGGCACGGCTTGTTCCCCTACCCCATCTCGAATGTTGACTTGCCAAAGACTCAAACTGTCTCCTACAGAGCCCTGCCCACACATGTGTGTTGGGGATCCCTTCCATAAATACACTTCACTGGCATCTCCATGGAGCTCCAGGCTCATAGGAACACTGATCTGATGGTCAGTGCCACATAAACGTAATGATTGTGCTTGCCGTGAATTCCATGGATTACTCCAATGGGCCATTACAGGGGCATATGTAAAATACAATGAGCGATTTCTCTCCCAAACCTTGTGTCTATGAGGGCTTCAGCTGAGTAAAGGACAACAAGCAAAACCGCCTGGTTCCAACTTTATCCCTTTTTTATCATTCCTTGCTGCCTCTACCATCTCCCTTGTTTCCCATCCACCTGCACATTTGAGTGTACTTCCAAAATATAGCCCCATCTCATACCTTCATTTCCACAGCCTTTAGTTCAATCCACTGTCACTAAATGTCAGGAGCTGCAGGAATTTCCAATCTGGCCTCCCCGCTAGCTTGGTCTTCCTGTTACACACTGTCTTCCAGAAGAAAAGCCGAAAATATCTTCCTTAAAACAGAAAACATCTATCAGATAGCTCCCCTCCTTGGCACCCTTCAGTTGCCCTCTTTGCACCTCAAGTCCAGCCTCCTTACCCAGGGTGAAGACCTGCCAATCCTGGCCCCTCCTGCCCCTCAGACCTCAGCGGCCGGCCTGCCCCATGGCAGCCCCTAGACTACACCTCTACCACTGCCTCTCTTCCTTTAGCATCTGTGCCTTGTTTTTCCCTCTGCTGTTGCCTTATTTTCACTTGGCTGCCTCCTGCTTGCGACTTAGGCATCAGGGCAAATGCTGTCTGCTCAAAATGCGCTGGTTTACAGACACGAGCATCCTTTCCACATGCATTTCACTCCACAGTGTCACTGCCCCGTGCATCGTCTTCAGAGCACTTGTTGCTCTCTGGAATTCCCTCGCACCTTGTCTGGCCCTCTGGCTTCTGTGGCCAGCAGATGTGTGCCAGAAAGGGGGACTTTGAGTTCTGTGTGCTGTGGCTGAGTTCCTAGCACCACGCCTGGCACAGCCTTGTTGCTCAACCAGCATAAGTGAATGTGTGACAAGACAATGACTCATGCCCCCTCTCTCTCCCAGAGTTTGGTTTCCCTAACACAAAAATTTAGGAAATAAGATCTTCCCCAAGGTTTCTGTGGGACTTATCTCTGCCAGAGACAATCGCCTGTCTGGGGAGCAGACTTTTTAGCCTATAGCTCAAGTATTATCAAGTGGACCGTAGGTATGGGCTCAGTATATTTCTTTCTTTTTTTTTTTTCTTTTCTTTTCTTTCATTTTTTTTTTCAGTATGGGGTTTGAACCCAGGGCCTTGTGCTTGCATGCTTTGTAATGGACCACTGAGCTGTGCCCCCAGCCCATTTTTTTTTTTCACTTTTTAAGACAGGGTCTCGCTAAATTATGCAGACTGCCTCTGGTCTCCAACGTGTGATTCTCCCATCTCCGCGGATTACAGGCGTGAGCCACCGCACCCGGCAGGCTCAGTATATTTCTAAAGTCACATATGCCATGTGGCATGGGACTTAATGCTTTTTCTGTTTTAGCCAACTGGCTTCACTGCAAAGGCTTTTACTCACATTTTGGTCTGGTTGAAATTTTGCGGCAAGAAATAATTTAAAGAAGTATGGATTTGTGTGTGTGTGTGTGTGTGTGTGTGTGTGTGTGTGTGTGTGTGTGTGCTGGGAATTGAACCCAAGGCCTTGTACATGCTAGGCAATTACTCTACCACTGAGCTAAATCCCCAGCTCGATGCTTGGTATTTTTATTTCTATTCAAAAATGACATTAAAATATACTGTTCTTTCTAGATATGTTTCCAAGACTTACATGCATGAGTATGGTTATTTCTTGAACTTTTCGACTCATATCATCTTCCTGAGGAGGACATCTGGGACGTTGGATTTTTACTTTGTTCTAAGAGAAATAAAACTAAGATTTAAGTTTAATCCCTGTTGGAAACAGAATAATCTTATCTCCGTGGTAGCAGTGTATAGAGCAGGAAGCCCCCAGGTCTGTGCATATGTTTGTTTATAAGTGCCAGTTCCAATTTCCAATGCAGCAGCCCTAAGTGAGCCAATAGCCATTCGATGCCACTATCTCCAGCATGTAAAATGGTCATTGTGTTTGGAGGATCTGTGTGAGTTTAATGAATCGGCCTTCTGAAAAGAGTTGTAGATGCATGAGATAGCAAAGTCCACTGATGAATGAGAAAGCAGCAGGTCTCAGATTCCCTACTCCAGATGACTTACTGTCCGAATTCTTTAGTTGGTGAAATAGAAGACGGGGTTCCCAACCGGCCAGCACCACCTGGGGCTGGAGTGCATCTCCACAATCATAATTAGGAATAAAGATGCTTGGCTGCAACTTCACATCTTCTGATACGGTTGTCAGTGGTTTGGGCTTGAGGGCCGTGGAAACCACTTTGATTGTCAGAGAGACATTTTGGCAACAGAGGAGGAAAACTTAGCTTTTCTCAACAGAGGCTAGGGATGGTTCAGAATACACAGAGCCTCTTTACCATGCAAGGAAATGTCACTGGTTCCCTGTCAGGTGTCCATCCCCGCTTGTCCTAAAAGAGGTCCAGGCTGCTCCCCCCGTCCCTTCTTTCTCCTCTAGCTGCATAGCCCTCTTTGGGTGGCCTGGTCCTGCTTGTGCTTGACACAGGCAGAGGCCCCGCTGTGCATCTTGGTGCGTGTTAAGCAGACCACAGCGGAAGCCTTCTTGCACCATTTGGTCCTCTTCACTGTAAAGCATTGAAGCGGGGATGAAAGAAACCAGTGTCTCTTAACATTTAGCTTGGTTCAACATCTCCAAGACGCTGCTTTGGCAGCGCACGGCTAACCTCTCAGAGGAAAAGAAAATGACAAAAGAAGAAAGGAGAAAGAACGTGAAGAAAGACATTTCCAGAAGCCATTCACTTAGTAAACAACGGGGCTTCTTACAAAATCCCTTGTGTTTCTCTGACATGGTAGAAAATGACGTTTTAGGCTTGGTATGGGGTAGAGTTCATGGGTTTCCACTGAAAGAGCACGTGCTGCAGAGGCCTGCGTTGGTGACCCCGCACTGGCCTGACATACGCCCTTCCTGTAGGGAAGGTGCTCCACTTTCTGGTCATCACGTCCCGTGCCCCCCGTGGGCAAGATTTGGACCCGGACACCCGTGCTGGTGTGAACAATTACTAGTACTGTTCCCCGCCACAAAACACGCACATTCCATGACAAGAGTCTCCTGGTTAGGGGAAGGGGCCACAGACACCCCCCCTCCCGCGCGCTTCTGTCCAGCCTAGCTTGGGATGCAATAACAGCAGCTCTGTTCCTTTAGTTTAAGATTACACACGTAATCTTCCTTGGCCACAGTTAGGGAAGGAGCCGGCGGGGTTCTTGTTACCTCCAGAAAAGCCCTGGAAGACACTTGACCTCCTGAGGGGCCCACTGGACCATGTCTTATGATTTCAGACAAGCAGAGTTTACCCTGGTGAGGCCTTGGAAGCAGCTCCTCACTCACAGGCAGCCTTCCTGGTTCCTGCTAATGGTGGGCCCACCTGCGTGTGTGCCCATGCGTGTGAGTGTGCGTGTGTGTGCCCATGTGTGTGCCCGTGCGTGTGAGTGTTGCATGTTATGCAAACTGCCTGGTTGTTTTGACCCGGCTCTGGTTAAGATCCAGCTGTCTTTATGCCATGGCCTTGTTCATGCAACCCCAGCCTGACCTCCGTGAGGTGCCTCACCTGAGTGGTTGGTAAGATATTCAGCCAGTGACTTCCTTTTTAAGTAATGTTGGAATCAAAACCACGGTTGTAATGCATGCCTCTGTGATTTGCATTTAAATAGTATTTTCATCTAGAGATCACAGAGAGGAAAGCTAGTTTAACTCGATATCATGACCTGAATTCTCCTCGTCGGAAAGCCAGCCTTTGAGCGCCACGCCCACATTTTCCCTCCATGGCTCATTCAGTTCCATGCACCCAACTGATCCAAACAAGGGTCAGCTTGTGCTTGGATGGAAGCACCCCAACAGCTCTGGCATGCCCTGGCTTCTCTGCCTCACATCTGCCTCTTCCACCAGATGCCAGGGAGCTGTAGCTGCGGTCCTCTGCCACTGGCTGTGATGGGAGAGGCGGGAATGCAGCATGGCCACCCCGTGGCCAGATGGTGCGCTCGGCACCAGGCAGTCAGCAAGGTACTCTGGGCTTGTCAGGGAAGCCAATTGGGTCTGGAAGTAACTGAGAGGCAGTGAAAATAGGCACCCGAGGTTATCTGAGCAGTCACCTTCTGGAGTACGTGGTGACCCTGAACGAGTCCATTGTCAAAGCCTGCAGAGGACTAGAGAGACAAAGAACTGGCAGCAGTAAGACAGGACCAGAACCCGTAACAAACACCCAGCCCAAGACTTCACACCCACTGGTGACAGTTCCGTCCTGATGACTCAATTTATCTTCTGCTGTGGCCTTTCCCGCCGGCATCCAGGTTTGACCCTTTTCATGTCATTCTTCCAGATCTTGTGCAAGAATAGCTTTTTTTCATATTGCAACAGTTGGACTTATTTCATCATCAACGCATTTTTCTCTGTCCCATGGATTCTTTAAAAGGCATTCTTTGAAGATGTGTTCCTATTCAGACATAAGTTTTTGTTTAAAAAAATAAAAGAGGTGTAAATATGGGGCGTTATTGAAAAGGTCTTGTCTTGCTTTTGACGTGACATCTGAAAATGTGGTTAAAAGAAAGAGCAAGTGTTGTACAGGCATGTGGCAAGGCAGTTGGCTTCCTGTCGTGAAAACTGCGGAGTGTTTGAAGGTGTGTTGCCCCCACTGAAGCCTTTCGTGTCTTAGGACCCCTGCAGCCTCTACTCTTCCTTTCTTCCTTGGTGTCTGTTCTGGGTCCACCATGAGACGGCAATGCAAGGCACTTCCTCTGCGGCTTCATTTAGTTACCATCACTAGACCATTTGTAATGAGCAGTCTGCTCAAAGTGTCATTCACACACACACACACACACACACACACACACACACACAAGCACGCCCAGGCTGGGGCAACTAGCTGAGTGGTAGAGCGTTTATATAGCATGTGTGAGGCCTTGGTTTCCAGCCCCAGCTCTGCACAAATAGAGAGAGCGGAAAGAAGGAAGGGAGGAAGGAAGGAAGGAAGACAGGGAGAGAAGGAGGAAGGGAGGGAGGGAGTAAAAGGAGGAAAGGAGGGAGGGAAGGAAAGAAGGGAGGGGAATAAAGAAAGAAAGAGAGAGGGAATGAGAAACAAAGAAAGAAAGAAAGAAAGAAAGGGGAAGGAAGGAGAGAAAAGAAAGGGAGGAAGGAAGGAAGGGAAGGGGAGGGGAGGAGGAAGAAAGCAAAGAAAAAAAGAAAGGAAGAAAGAAGAAAGAAAGAGAAAAAGCAAGCAAGCCTACTCTTCCCTGAGTGGCTTCAGCCTTCTCCTCCCCACTGCCAGCCTCCTTTTCCCAACCCTGACCAATGCTCTGCACATCCATGTCACACATTCACAATCCTATAGGCAGAGAAGGGTACAGGAAATTAATACTCACTTTTCAAACCCTGAAGTCCACATACGTTTTATTTCATGGGTGAAGGGTCTTGGTGATCATCAGATTTAGCCTCCTCAAGATGAGGAAACCTAAGTCCAGAAAGGTGGTCTGACTTGGCCAAGGTCATAGAGTACTTAGGAGCAGTCTCTAACTGAAGAGTATTCTGTGAAATGTTCTGAATGTCTTCCCATCCATTTGTTAATGTACTGATTATCAACTTGAACACTTGGAATATTGTTATATTGCACTGTATTTAAAAGCAAGGGTAAGGTTTACTTATTGTTTTTCTAAAGCTGAGTAATATTTTATTGCATGTATGTGTATGGAAATTATATATATATATGTATGTGTGTGCATATATATATACATAAACACACACACACACACATATATATATATATATATATACATAAACACACACATATATATATATATGTGGGTATATATATATACATAAACACACACATACATATATATGTATATATATATATATATATATATATATATATATATATATATATATATGTGGGCTGGGATTTAGCTCAGTTGGTAGAGTGCTGCACTGTAGTCTCTGAGGTCCCAAGTTCAATTCCCAGCACTGCAAAAATGTGAGAAGGGCCTGGCAGTCCACTCCCAAGGCAATCCCAAAACCAGTCAGCCATTGAAAACCCTATGAGGGTCGCTATGAGTCAGATACTGACTCGATGGCACCTAACAACAACAACAACATACATATATATATATATATACACACACACGTGCACACACACACGCACATACATCTGCTGAGGTATTAACTCAGTTAATAGAGTCTTGTTCCACACTCACTGAGGACCCGAATTTAATCCCCAGCATTGCAAACATGGGAGAAGGATGTAGCAATCCATTCTTGAAGCAATCCCAAAACATTGAAAACCCTGTGACAGTCACTGTGAGTTGGACCCAACTCAAAGGCACCTAAAAACAACATCTTTATATCTACATATCACATTTTCTTTATCCAGTATTCTTGACAGTGGACACAGGTTTTGCCTATATCTTGACTTGAGTAGTGCTGTAATGGTTGTGAGGGTGCAGGACTCTCTTTGAGAAAACGATTTAATTTCCTTTGGCTGTTCACCCGAGTGAGATTGCAGAATCCCAGGTAGCCGTTCTGCCTGCACACATGAACTCAGAGACCATCTCGCTAAGTGAAATAAACACACACAGAAAGACAAACACTGCATGATACACGTGTGTGCAGAATCTAAATCCATCAAGCTCATAGGAGAAAGCAGAGTAATGGTTACCTGGGGCTGGGGGCGAAGGGAAAGGGGAACATGTTGGTCAAAGGGCACAAAGTTTCAGTCACATAGGGTAATTCTGAAGATCTAATGTGCAGCATGGTGATAATGACTAGTGATACTGTACTGTATTTGCTAATGTTTTCTGGAATTTGCTAAGCATAGATCTTGTATTCTCACAAGAAAGAGAAGAAAGAAAATGGCGCGTAGGTGAGGTGATGGACATGTTAATTAGTTTGTTGCAGTGATCATCTCATAATGTGTACACATATCAAAGCACCACACCGTAGACCTTAAATATATACAATTTTTATTTGCCAATTATGCCTCAATAAAGCTGAAAAAATTAAAAGCTTAACATAATGCAGAGGGTGGAAACATAAAGGTAGGCATAGGTACTATTTTCTTGTCAGGGACACAAAAACTTTCAGAAGGCATTTCTGAACAAGGCAGATGGCTCTTTTTGTAAGAGGAGACACAACCATCTATCTGAACTTCAGGACACGCCATTTGCTGGTAACTGTGCCGCACACCGGCTGCCTTGGAAACCAGCGTGGACCTAAGATCTGCTGAAGAAACCACGACTTAGTGTTTCCGTGGGCACTGCCCCTGCCATTCTATTGTTTACTTCCTTAGGAATTGATGCCGCTGCATTCCTCTCCCTTCATTGATTAGCACTCAAGCCTTACAGGAGCCTTGAGGCGCAGCTCATCCCGAATGCTGCGCAGCGAAGCCTGGGGGGCTCGGCTCAGCTTGGTGAAGCTCCTTTCTCCATGGCGCAGACTGCAGACAGGCAAGACAGCCTGCACCTGCCTTTCCATGTGCTCCTCTTCTTCCTAACGCTCTCCCCTCATCCAGCCTGTGGCTGCCGGCTCCAGCTTGTTCTAAATCCATCCCAGGTGTGTGTTTCTCTGCACCTCCTTTCCTCTGCGCCTCCCTAGATTAGGTGCCTACACCAACCAGCAGCTACTCTACGTATGTGCACAGACAGACTTGGTTGCACATGTGATGGATGGACTAAAAGTCAGTAGGGAGATGGTGAAGCAACTGAGATCCTAAAAAGCAGGCACTTACGTTACTCTACTCTCCCATGCAGACGTTAGCTGTAGGGCCCAAGGCCTAGAGATCAACCACTGGTCTTAATACAAGGTCTAGGCCCAGCCTGCAGGAGCTGGGACCAGGTAAGGAAGGGCTGGAGCCACAGGGAAGACACAGCCACTGACGTAGACAACACCCACACAGGAGCAGGGTGTGTGTGTGTGTGTGTGTGTGTGTGTGTGTGTGTGTGAGAGAGAGAGAGAGAGAGAGAGAGAGAGAGAGCGCAAAGGTGTGTTTCTGCCTTCCACTGGCCAAGCTGATGCAAAGGCTAGAGGGCAAGGAAGCCGGGGAAAGGTGGGAATGTGGTTCTCTGGACACAGTGATGACAGAAGGTTGGAAATGGACGAGGACACAAGGAGGACCTCAGTAGTCACCACGTTGAGTCCTCAGTGTTATCAAGGGTCACTTCAAGGCCCGGATTGTTCTTTATATTTCACATACCTAACACAGTGCCTGACACAGAGAAGTACTGACTGAGTGCATGCTCAGCCTGGGGACTTATGACACACTGCGGAAATGCAAGTCCTTCTTCTTACGCTCATGCCCAGCGCATGAGCACTGTCGAGGAAGACTGAGCAGCAGACCCTTGTCATCGCTCGTTGCAGACAGATGGCCCTTTCCCTGGTGCCATCCTAACTTGTAGAACTGAAAAGTTGGGCAGGGAATAAAAACAATTCGAATGAATGAAGTACAGGTTTAGGGAAGAAAGAGAAGTGCTGTGAGGAGCCCCAGCTGCGGGAGAGTAGGAGGAGAGGGGCCCCTGAGGCCAACACAGAGCGTATGCTAGTACTTTTTCGGGTGAGACTCTTTCCTGGCGTCAGTGGATCAGGACATCTTGCCGGCGCCCACCAAAGTTAGAGAAGTACAAAGTTCTTGAATGACTCTCATTCATTTTTAATTCTGCATTAGAGAAATTCTATTAAAACCCTTGAGTGGTCTTTTAAAATGATTGTCTTTTTGTATTGCAGCTGCATTCTACAGGTCTAGTTAACCCTTTAGCAATGTAAATGGCATGCAGTCTTGCTGCATGGAGGAGCAAAGCGTATCTACCAAGCTCTCCATAAGGGAAGGGGACATCATTTTTGTTCTCTCCATTGCTGATTGAGATTGAAAATGTTCGAATGGTGTGTCTGTCTTCAGATCTTCAGGCTGGGGCCTCCGAGCATGGACCGCTCTCCTTGCCCCAGGTGCGCCTCCTTATTAGACTGACTCACTGGCCACAGCAATGCAACAGTTTCGCCCTTCCAAGATAATTTTCTACTGGTGGAAAGAATGACAAATCACTGCTCTCAAAGGTGGAGGGCTGTGATTTGGCAAAGGGCTTTGAAATATCCTGACATGTAAGCATGGCCTTCATTAGCATCATTGATGCTAACAAAGTAGACCTACAGGGTGCATTGCTTTCTTCCAGAAAGAAAAGGCAATGGGCTCAAATCTAAGTGACCAATGTGACACAATAACAGTAAAATAGTGCCTTGCGCCGTGACGCACACCTGTAATCCCAGCAGCTGGGGAGGCAGAGGCAGGAGGATCGCAAGTTTGAGACCAGAGGCAGTCTGCGTAATTTGCCGAGACTCTGTCTCAGAAAGTAAAATAAAAAAAAAAAAAAAGGGCTGAGGGTGCAGCTCAGTGGTCCAGCACTTGTAGAGCATGCAAGCGTGAGGCCCTGGGTTCAACCCCCAGTACAGCCAAGAAAAAAGGAAAATAGTGCCACTATCCGTGCTTCCTGTCCTCCTTACACTGCTTTGTTGTTCTGCATTGCCTTTATCATCCGATGTAGCAGGTTTATTTTGGTTTTTCCTTTTATAACATCCATGACAACATTGCTGTCTTCCTGGACCTAAGAAGAGGCACATAGTAGGGGCTCAGTACCTCAGCATTGTCTAGAGTAATAAATATCCCAATACCTGCCCTACTTCATGCCACACTTAATAGTCATAAATATTTATCCAGCTCCTTGCCTGACCCCACGCTCTCGTATATCTAATTCAGAACGGAGGAAGAACTTGGGCTGATTTGGAACGAACGACCCTGGACTATCTTGAATTCAATCAGTCTTGTCACTCCCATCTGCCTGCTTCAATGTCTTCGTAGATTAATTACAACATAATATGAAGCACATTTATATGGCAGCTTCATAATAGTTGCAGGCCTTTGTAGTCTTACAATCTCATTAAATTGCTGCTTCAAACATGAATTTCTTCAGTTTAAATGCATAAGCTAAGAAGACAAGCTTTTTCTTCTTCTTTTTTCTTGTTTCTTTTTTTGGTTTAACCTCCTAATTCTAAAACTAAAAGACCAGCTGATTGCAAAGCCCCTGAGTGGTATTCATTACCAGTGGCTCAGATCAATGCCCAGGACTTGCCTGGAAATCTCTTTCCTCCTTTGGTGAATGGCTGAAAATACCATATGTAGTTAGCAACAATTTGAAAGGGTTGAGCATAGACTGGGGCTAAGAAAAGGCCGGGCCTTGGGCTTGCATCTCCCCCGTGCAGATGGCAGAGAAGGAATCTTGACTCTGCAAAGCAGACAAGGCAAGGTGGGGCTGATTAGGTGTTTAAACGGCCATCAGCCACCACATGAATGGCAGAGAAAAGAAAGACAGCACCCCAGAACACTGGCTTTCTCTTCAACTGCAGACATTTGCAGTTCTGCAGAGAGCGGATCTATTCTTGTTTCACCATGGGAAAACTTCCATGCCGAGGAGGTCCAAGGAGGGGACCAGGAATAGAGGAGGGCCCACCAGGGAACAGAATGATGAAGTAGCCCTTTAAATATAAGTCTCTGGAGTCCCCAACCCGGTGGATGTTCCCTTAAGTATTCAAATGAGATTGCAGCATCAGATTGGTATGCATTAGGCTGGTTTCAATGAAAATTAACATGTAATTGCCTCAAATGAAGTAAGTGAGGAGGTAATCTGTTCTTAAATTGGATTCCCAGGATTTTGTGGTACCATAATGCAGCTGTGAAATGAAATATATTTTAAGGATGATGTCCTCAAGGGGGTGAAGGAGCCGGAGGGGGAGGAGCAGAGTGGAGTATATAGTAGACGCTCCTCTTCCCCAGCCTGCCTTGTTCTTCCTGCCTCTCATTCTCCAGCTGCCAGGGGGGTGAAAGGAAGGCCCCTTCCATGGGCAGCTCTTGTCCTCAGCTCCCTAAGCAGACAGTCTCGCTTATAGACATCAGCTGTGTCCTCAACTTCTTGTGTCCAGAGCTGATTCCCAGAGGCTGTGGCTCCCAAGGGCTGGGGCTTTGTGGTCTTCCCTCCAGGCTGGATTTGCAGGGAGGAGATGCCCATTTTGCATATGGCGACTACTGAGGGCATCCATTACTGAGGGGGGACACTTCATGGTTGGTCGTATTGTCCAAAAGCACACTTTGCTATCGCAGAAACCATGGTGCCTTGCGATCCTGCATGCTTGACCTCGTGATCGGCCCTTTCAATATCAAAGACTGGCACTAGTGCAGCGGCTGCAGCGACAGGAGCCAACTTCATTACCACTCTTGCCTCCAAAGCCTAGGTTCATCCAGACCAAGCCCTGCTGCTGGCAGCAATGACATGGTCTGTGAAGTCTGAAGATGAGCCTGGGAATAATTAACCTTCCTCCCCTTCAATCAAGATGGAAAGCAGCTGGGTGAGGGGTCAGCACAGGTTAATGCATTAAATCGTTTGCCTTTGCCATTGGAGCTGAGATGGGATTGTCAGCCACAATGGAAGGGAGCTGGCAGGCCTCTGGTGCAGTCTGTCATGGAGCCATTCCCGATGGGCTCAGGGGACTGCGTGCACCAAGGCTGTGGGTGAGCAGAGCTGGTAGAGAAATGGGCTCGCCTGGCTGTGCTCAGGTAACGCTGGGTGAAGTTTCCCATGGCAGGCGATGCCTCAGGTCCCCAGCCAGGAGCTCGAGTCAGGACGCACGGCTGCCAGTGCCTCAGCCCAGGAGGTGACGCAGGTTGGTAATATGCTGTGTAATGAGGATCGGCTTCTATGAACGAGCCCTGTCAGAGACGCAGGGTGGGGAAATTGGTAGGCAATCTGGGAAGCATGAGCTTGCCCGTGAACTTGCCCCTGCACCACCGAGCAGCCCCCAGCCTGAGCCCGGCTTGCCTTCCTTCCCAGTCACAGCTTGGTTTTACAACGCAGTGGATGATTTCTTTTTAGCTCCTATCTTTGTTTCTCCCTGTTTATGTTGCTATTTTCTTTCCGCGTGTGCCGAACAGCTTTGGTGTTATAGCTGATCAGAGCTAATGGCGTCTTCATGTGTAGTGTAGATGCTGTGTTTATGGGAACCCCAGTGGATGTCTGAAGGACTGGCAGGACATTTGCACCCTCCCTAGGGACTGGTGGACTTGAGAATTTAAAGAACATGAAAGCAAGAGTGAGAGCAAAGAAAGGTGACAAAACCCAGCTGACCTGGCCGAGGTTGTCCCTTAGGGTTGATGGACTGAGCCCAGAAGGCCCTGGCTGGAGGCTTTTAATTCCTACCTTGGTATGGCCCCCTAAAAACCTCCTCTGTGAGGGTCTTTGCTGTGGGCGAGAAAGGAAGCCCATTACCTGTAATGATGAAATTTTCAATCACTCCTTGTAAGGAACAGGCTACTTTTTGTTTTTTGACTATTTTTAAAGACACAGTATCTACACAACATGGAAACATCATCCATGGCAGTTGACTTCTTTCTTTCCCCATTTGGTAGGAGGTGGGAAATAGTATTTTACCACCTGCTTGGGGGTCTGCAAGGACTAATGGGCACATGACCGGGGGCTCCCCAGAGAGCGGCCATGTCGCAGCAACAAAAGAGATCTCAGCGTCCTTCCCTTGATTATCCACAGATGAGGAAGCTCCTGTCCAGTGTATTTCTAGCCTAAGCCCCAAGGCCACCCTTGGTAGAAGCTGAATGGGCTGCTGCAAGCCAGGCTACAGCAGAAGTGGCCAGGTGGAAATGGTGTGTGTGTGTGTGTGTGTGTGTGTGTGTGTGTGTGTGTGTGTGTGTGTGTGACAGAGAAAGAGAGAGAGAGCATCTACACTTATTATTACTTTTTGATGGCTTCATACCATGTTGGCGCCCTTTTCTGCTATTACAGCTGTCCAGCGACCATCTTGATATGCTCTTCTGACTTAACTCTCTACAAAGTTTGCAGTGTTTGCAGAAGCAGAGTAGAAGAGCCCAGTGATTTTATTCCCATTTTAGGGACAGGGAGGGAGGGATTCACCGCACAAGCCCGAAGATGTGCAATTCATCTTAATCACTAAACTTGTCTCATGCAATGACCTCCATCAGCCCTTCTTCCCAGGACCTCATTTGCTTTGAATATAAAATCAGGGTCATGGTGTTAATTTCCTGCTCTTTAAATGCAAACCAACATCAAAGTTCAAGTATAAAATAGTAAAATATAAATCAGAATACCTAAAGGTGTAGCAACAGTAGATACGAGAGTCTAACATGGGATTCTGAAAAAACTGTGAGTCATGTAGAAGATGCCTGGGGTCGACAGAGGTGTGATGAAATGCAGAGATGAGGAACTAAATGGAAAATGCCCCTACTCCATTTATTTAAGTAAAAGGACTATGAAGTACAGAAAATATAAGTGAAAAGCCAATCCATTACAGGATCCTGTTCCCAGCTCTATTCTTGCAACCTCCCTTTGACCTATAAAATCCCCTTGTATTTCTTTTACCTTCTACCTCGGAAGGCTTAATTCTCACTTTATTTTCCATTCCTGCTGGTAATCTATGTCCTCAGACAGCACTGTGTCCCTCAGCTGCAACAAGCAACCACCCCTTCTCTTCATCTCCCTCCCTGTCTCTCTAATGAGCCTAGACTGACAATTTTGCCAATAGTTTCCATACATAATAACTTAAGTGCATCACTTTTCTACAAACATGTTATCATTAGAGTTCAATTCTTCTGCTCCTAGCCTTTGTGCCTGGTAAATATATTCCTTTGACGTGTGTTTTGGAAGATGGCTCCGTTTTATGCATGTGCCATTAGTGCCAATTGTACAAAGCAGAAACATAAATTACCTGCGTTCTGCAGGCATATCTAATAACCTAGACACCATGGGCTGGCATTCAATGCAGCCTCTGCCTCTACAGAGGGAACTGAAAGGTGAGCACCAAAACTGCCTATTAATTTGAAATGTAGGTAAAGTGCTGTGGGCGCTGAATAGCAGCGAGCTTCGGGAGGCTATGGCGGAGCATCGCACTCTGAGCTGTGCACTTGGTGCAGACTCTCGCTCAGAACCGGCAGTGATTCCTGGTCTCTTTGGGGAGCAGTGGAGCTTGGGAGCTTAGGACCCCACCAGAGCTCCAAACACATGAACAAATGTATTGGTCGTAAAGTTACTTCCCTGCTGGAGACAAGAGCAGGAACGATAGAACTAAGGGAAGTCAAATGGGGCACCAGGAAAGGCGGATGTGGGCTTCCCCATGATAGGGTTTCTGTAAAGATTCTCTTCCTGCCAGTTTTATTTCAGCAACTCGGTAGTCAGCAAATCAGCCTCCCCTGGGGCCATTACAGACAAATCAACAGGTATTCCCGGGAAGACATATTTATATGAAAAGAGCCAGGGCGCCACCAGTGCAGCCCACTGTCAGGCTTCGTGGGTTTGTTAAGGATACCTGTGGGCGGCCCTTGCCTCCTCTGCCCAGTGGGGAGAAGGAGCTCCCCTGGTGCAGGAGTTGACTCCCGTTCCCTAGGAACAGCATCTTGGCGCTCTGGTCTCCAGTGTCTGCGTACAATGTCGGCAGCCCAGCCTTGGGTGGGAAGGGCCAGATGGGAGTCTCACATGCAAATCTTCCTATGGGAGGCCTCCAGCCTCCATGACTGGCCTCTCCTGGCTCAGTCTTTTGAGCCCCTTCGTTTCTTTAAAGGTACTAAATATTACCCTGCTCAGAATTTCTGCAGGCTTGGAAATTGCCATGGTGCTCTTAGAATTAGATTTCTTCTGCCTTGTGAGACACAGACACACGCACGCATGCACGCACGCACAGTCTCATTCACCCATCCAGTTGCTGTTGTTGTTAGGCAGCCGTCCAGTAGGAAACCAGAAGAACTCAGGGAATGGAAATGCCTGTCTCTTATTTTTCTCCTTGCTATTTTCAGCCCCTTTCCCCCGTCCTTCTTTCTCACACGCTTTTCTCTCTCCCTCTTGTGCCCCGCCCTGTCAGCCTGACTCCTTCCCCACCTCGATGCCCCCCTTAACTTCTGTCTCTCTTTTCTCTCATTTGCAACGAGGCCGCTCGCCTGCCGGAGGGTCAGTGCGTAAATCACTGCGGGATTGGCGTGAGGGCCACAATGACAAGGAGAGCTGTCATCAAACTTTACAGCTTCATGTAAAATGCACTGTCCAAGGCAAGGACAGAGAAGGGACCAGAAGGGCACAGGATGGCCTGGGGGAGGGAGCACACAGATGAGGCGCTCTACGGGGTGGTGGAGAAGATGGTCCACGTGCTTCTCACACAACAGTGAGAAGCTGAAAGAGAAACTGAAGACTAAGAAGTCATCTGAGGTCATGTTTGCAGCCAGAGCACCTGGCGTGTGATCTTACCTGATCTTGGAAGCTAAGCAGAGTCACCCTGGGTAGGGCTTGGTTGGGAGACCACCTGGGAATACCAGGTGCTACAGGCTAGGGAGAAGGACCTAGGAATCCACTCCCAAAACAATCAACTATTGAGAGCCCTATAAATAGCAGAGAAGCACTGACAACAGTGCTGGGCAGGCACAGCACTGACTACATGTCCAACATATGTAAGACACAGTCTGGCTATCGTTGCTTCCAAGGAGCACTCTGGTTGCACTTCTTCTAGGACAGATCTGTTCTTTTGGCAGTCCATGGTATATTCAATAGACATCTCCAACACCATAATTCAAAAGCATCAGTTCTTCTCCTATGTCCCTTGTTCAATGTCCAATTCACAGAGACAAATCTGCTAGCTTTTAAAAACCCAACCATGTCCTGAGAAGCCTCACTGGGAGACCCAGCGATTCATCAGTGTCAGCAAGGGATGACTGTGGGCTCTGATGTATAGCGGTGTGAGGGAAGCTGACCAGAGCCCCTAAAGAGCAAGTGAGCCAGGGCCTTGATCAGCACGAGACCTGTAGCCATTCCTCTGTGGGAAGAGGTAGCGAGGTGGCCCTCCGCTGGCCTTCCCTGTTGGCAATGCCGCGTGCACATTTGGTAAACCAATCAACAGGTGTCTGAGCATCTGCCATGAGGCCAGCTGGCAGGAAGTCCTCCGAGGCACAGCAGAACAGATCCTGTCCTGAAGGAATCCACAGGCAGCCCGTGAGATTCAGCAGGAACCCCTGCCATGTCAGTTCATGACTAAGAGCTAAGCTCCTTCATGGTCCCCCACCAACTCTTTTCCTGAATCCCATTCCTGACCCCAGGCCCTATACTTGTCCACCTGCCCAAGCCAGACCAGGAGGCAGGGGAACACCTTGCTGTGGGTGGGGCCCAAGAGGGACATCCCCCAAGTTGCAGTTCCTGCTCTGTAACATTTTAACTATATGACCTTGTTGTTGTTAGGTGCTGTGAGTTGGCCCCAATTCATGCATGTTGAACAGAAGGAAACTCTCCCCGATGCTGTGCCACGCCCAGAACTATTGCCAGTGCTTCTCTGCTATTCATAGGGCTCTCAATAGCTGACTGTCTTGGGAGTGGATTCCTGGGTCCTTCTCCCTATCCTGTAGCACCTGATATTCCCAGGTGGTCTCCCATCCAAGCCCTAACCAGCATGACCCTGCTTAGCTTCCAAGATCAGGTGAGGTCACACGCCAGGTGCTCTGGCTGCAGAAATGACCTTAGGTGATTTCTTAGGCTTCAATTTTCATGCATGCAAATTGGAGATATGTTTGATAACTCTCACACCAAGTAGTTATATGGATCAAGTAAACACATGTGAGTAAAGGGCTAAGCATGGTACATTGCTGCTGCTGTTGTTGTTAGGTGCCATCGAGTAGAGTCTGACTCATAGCACCCTATGTACAGCAGATTGAAACACTTTCAGATTCCATTCTGTGCCAGGCACACAATCTTATTTATGTTTAAGCCCATTGTTGCAGACACTGTGTCAATCCATCTGCTTGAGGGTTTTCCTCTTTTGCGTTGACCTGCCACCCCCGCAAACATGATGTCTTTCTCCAGGGATTGATATCTCCTGACTACATGTCCAAAACATGTAAGATGCAGTATAGCCATTCTTGCTTCCAGGGAGCACTCTGGTTGCACTTCTTCTAGGATGGATCTGTTGGTTCTTTTGGCAGTCCATGGTATATTCAATAGATGTCTCCAGCACGGCAATTCAAAAGCATCAATTCTTTTCCCGTCTCCCTTATTTGATGTCCAGCATTCACAACCATATGATGTGACTGAAAATACCATGGCACGAGTCAGGTGCACCTTTATCTTCAATGTGACATCTTTAGTCTTCAATACTCGAAAGAGATCTTTTGCTACAGCTTTTCCTAGAGCAATGTGTCTTTTGATTTCTTGACTGCTGCTTCCATGGATGTTGATTATAGAGCCAAGCAAAGCAAAATCATGGACATTACTGACCCAAAAATGTTAGCCATGATTGTTCTACAGTACTCTTTCCTTTCCATTCAGATCCTTCCTACCTGAAAACTTCAATCTGGGCCTTCGGTGCTCCCTCCTAGCATCTCTATTTGTCTCTTCATCCCTCGCCCCTCCTTGGACCTTGCAGCCCAGGCAGGGAGGCCCACTGGGTGTCCCCATGAGCACTCTGCTGCTTCTCAGCTTGTCAGCCTGTCTCCAGAACCCAGATCTGAGCACAGCCTGCTCTCCTGGAGAGTCTTTGAACCTACACTCTACTCCCAGACCCCCGAGGGCAGCGCAGGAGGCCCTGTGTGGAAACACCTCTGCCCACCTCCCTGCCCCAGCCTCCTGCGCCTCTGCTTCTCCACTTCCACCCACGTCTTGCTCACCAGCCACGCAGGATAACCATCCTTAGTTTTGTTGATCAGGAAAAACCTGCGAAACTTGTTTTGATTATACGTGCGTGTGTGTGAGCATTTGTAAAAATACTGGCATTTTGTTAAAGGTCTGCAAGGGGTGGCTGCTGTGCATTTCAAGCCAGAGAGTAAAAGTGTCCAAAGCACATCCTCCCTTTGGCCACACGGAGGCAAGACACCCTGTGCCGTCCAGCTGTGGGGTCCCGAGCAGGCTGACTGGGGTACGCACGATGGACATAAAGAAACCATTGAGCAACTGAGTAAAGAAGTAAGTGAAAAGCCAGGTGCAGTGGCGCACGCCTGTCATCCCAGTGGCTTGGGAGGTGGAGGCAGGAGGATCACAGGTTCGAGACCAGAGGCAGTCTGCATAACTTAGCAAGACCCTGTCTCAAAAAGTAAAAAAAAAAAAAAAGGGCTGGGGGTACAGCTCAGTGGTCCAGCACTTGCAGAGCATGCAAGCGCGAGGCCCTGGGTTCAACCCCCAGTACCACAAAAAAAGAAAAATAAAATGTGAAGGAAGTTTTCCATGACACCATGATGCCCAAGGGAGCTGGACTGAGTGCCTACCCCGCAGAAGGGAGGGAAGTAGAAGTGGACACAACTCACTGGTGTGTGTGTGTGTGTGTGTGTGTGTGTGAGTGTGTGTGTGAGAGAGAGAGAGAGAGAGAGAGAGAGAGAGAGAGAGAGAGAGAGAAGAGAGAGAGAGGATGGTTGGGGGCCGGCTGGGGAGGGGTGCATGGTAGGCTGCTGGCCTAGGAGAGGTGTGACGTCCCTCTCAGTGGGCACCCCAATCCCGGGGCCCCCCTGCACTGTGAGGGAGTGAGAGACTGGCTGGCGAGGGCCCGGCCATCTGTTTGTTGGGTGCCTGCGACGGGAACAGAAATACAAACAGCCGGATCGGGAGGATTCCAAATCCAACTCGGTCTGTGCCTCCCAGACGGTCAGAGGGGTGGAGGTTGTGGGGAGGACACCGTGAAGACTGCGGGGAGCTGCCATCTCTCCAGCGTCCCTGCTTCCCCGTGCCATGGGTGACAGGCATGCCACATGCCACAAGACACCCTGAGCACGGCAGCATATGCCTGGGCGGTGGTTTACTGCGGGAGAGAAAGGTGTTTCTTCCACTCTCCTTCCTTCCATCACCGCTTCTCCTCCGAGCAGTGGGGGCTGAGCTGCTGGGGTGTGCAGAGGCGGGCAAAACCAGGCAAGGGGACTGCAGAGCGCGGCTGTTCCCAGGCTGGCACCTTGCAGGGGACTTCACAGCCACCTCCCGTGGCGGGGCAGGGGAGGCGGAGGATGCAGCTGCTCTCAGCTTTCCCCTAGGGGTTGTTTTTAGTTTTACTTTTATTTCTCCCAAGGGGAGGGTCGCCAAGGCAGTACCAGGGGGAGCAGGAGAGAGAAGGCTGGAGTCGGCGTGGCCCAGAGCCCCGCAGAGGGGCAGGGGCAGCAGGACAGGAGGCCTCTTCCTTCTGCTTGTGCTGGCTCTGACCTCACACCCTGCCTCTGCTAGCTGCCTTTCCTTTGCCACGAGAGTGGCTCCCTGTGCTCTGTAACATGTTTGATTCAAGGGTACAAGCGTCTGCTCCTTTCACATTTTGGGAAACGGAGGCACAGTACACTAAGGACACCTCAGCTCACTCCTTTTGGGTCCTGTTGTTAATCTTTTGTCCTGAGAGTTGCAAAAAATATCTCCGCCCTTTCTGTCCAGGATGAAGAATTTATTCCCGTCCTTGCCTTTCGCCCCGTCTTTCTACTTAAACTGCCCCCAAAGGTCCCCAAGCCTGAGTCTTACAGGGTGACTCTGCCCTCTGGTGGATCTAAAGGTGGTGAATGAGGTAGACAAGGGAACTCCTTCCAGAAAACACACCTGGCGTGCTTCCCGGAAAAGCCTTTGGTTAAAGCAACCTGGACCCTAATGAATCCAGCGCAAGGTGCCTGCGATGTATTAATAACCTGATAAGCTGGTCAGAACGTGCTTCCAAATAGACCTCTTACCTAAGTAGCGACAAATACAAACCATCTCTCACCTCTCTGTGGTTCATTCCCGGAGAAGGAGCTCCAGGGTGGGACCCTAGGGCCGTGCCCACAGATCTGAGCTGACTAATGAGAAGGCCTGGGCCCCCATAACACAGGTCCCCAGTGACATCGGCACTGCATGACGGTGCCCTTTGCCCACCTTTTTAATAACTTTCTATTTTGTTTTACAACCTGCAATCTGCTGCCTGTCCTGGTCAACGGTATCTATTTTTTTCTGCCGTTGCTTGTGCCCTAGATGTTTTTATGGGCATTGATTTCTTTCCCTGGTTCCCCAAAGAGGTTCTTTTCCTTGAGCCAGAGCAGCATTCCAGCGGATTACAGTGTCTGCCACTCTGCACTCCGATTTATTGCCATCTTGGGTCTTATCCTCGCCTACATCTGCAGCCAAGCCTCATTCATTCCGTTTTCTGGGGCAAGCAGAATGGAAGAAGTTGCTGTTAATAGGAGAAAGGATGTCATGCCAGCAGGCTTAGTGATGTCCAGGTTTACAGAGGCCAACTCTGGTCTTAGAGCCACCCTTCTCCACCCAAGGGGCTGGGCAGAGCCTGATGCTGGTGGGGAGTGACTCTGACATATCTGTACTCTATTTTTAGAGTTTTGGAGACAAAAGATCCCCCTGTATTTAGACATGATTACCTATATGTCCTCCACTTTCCTCTGCCCTGTGACCACCAGCTGGCATTTGGCAGGAGTGTGGCTGGGGCTGTCGATGAATTCTGAGGGCAGAGGATGGGCAAGAGGGTGATAGAGGGGGGAGGCACTGGGAGGTGATGCACCAGCTCCTTCCGCTGGCAGGGTTTGTTTCTCAGGTTTCCCACACAATAAAGTACATGAATCCAATGGAAGTTGCTCTATGAATGGTGTTTTTTTTTTTTTCCTTGATCAACAAGTTTGCTAATCATCTACCCCAAATTAAGTAGTAGGGCAATTTCTGAGCAGTGCCGTACAGATACTAAATGTCTTTTGATGATGCATTCATAATGTTCCAGCTCAAATGTTGCTAGTCTTACCTGCCCTAGCAGCTGCGAACTGAAAAGCTACCCTGGGACTCCAGAGATCCTGCCTCAGCAGGGGCCATCCTTGGTGCACTGGGGACTGGCTCTGGGCTGTAGATTTACATCTCCTTCTCCCTGGAACAAGGCCCTGGAGGACCCTCCAGTGGGTTATAGTTGTGGGGGTGGAGGTTCACTCAATCACCTTTCCAGGGCGCCATGCAGGCATAGAGAGTTGGCAAGGCTGGAAATTACTGTGGGCAGTGCAGGAGCATTTCTTTGAGTTTCTTTTCTACTGAGCCCAGAAGGTCACTGTATGAAGACCTCTGTTTACAAGACGATCTGCGGAAACTATACTTTGCAAAGGCAGTTTGTGTGGGGGCGGAGTGGCGTCCCGTTGGTTGTATATTCTAGGAGAGGCATTTGGAGGTAGTGGTGTAGGAACTCAGTATCCAAAACCTTTTGCCTTTCTAGAAAGAGCAATGTTGTATAATGCATACAACTGCAACCCAATAAAGGAGGGTTACTGTTGAGTCTCTAGTGACAATTTTAGAACCAATTTAAGGGACAGTTTTCCAGTATCTTGCACATGTGTTGAGCTAAAACACGTGCATTATCCTTACGGAGATAATAAAGGGCCAGCAAACAAGTCCCTCGAGTCTGAGGCCTCATTTGCTTGTCCCAAGGGAGATCCTGTATCAGAGCTGAGCCACCTGCTTAGACAGTCTAGTTCTGATATTCTCCTTTAAGACAGGAGAAATACATTTTAAGACAGAATGTCTAAAGACAGAACTTAGGTGGGTTTTCCCTGCCTATCCGGAAGTAAGGTCAGCTTTTGTTCATCAACAGCTTCCTGTCTGTGGTGCTTCAAAGTCATGGAAGGAAAGAATTGTTGGGAAATGAAAATGGGATTCTGTTTGTTATTGTTACTATATTTCTTCCATGTACACAAAGAGAAGTTCTTTCCCTCACTCATTTCAAACAGGACCCCATATGCCTACCTTAGAAAGACAAGAAGAATGCAAAGTTTCAGAGTGTGAGACGATTACAGCCTCAGTGACACAGAGACTGTGGTGTCTCTGATTTCCTCATTTCCTCCAAGTTCTTCTCTTTTCCCATCTCACTTATTTCCATTTCCTGCACTTTCTGGTACAATTTGACCCTGGCTTCTTCCTAAGAATAATCTCAGTTCCTGCTAGTAACTGTATCTCTAGTCCCTTCCTCTTTGGTTATTCTGCCCAGCATTGAACATTTCAACAGGTGTTGATGAAGTTAAAACTAATTAAGTGCATCCTATTCTTAATGAGAAGAACCCAACTCCAGATTCTCTTAGGAAGAAAGGAGTAGGCTTTTCTTTTTCCATTAAATATTCTCAGAAGGGAAAAGCAGCCTGGTCTGATATCCCCACAGGAGGCCAGTGCGGCAGCTGCCCTTATCAATGGGTTTGCCTTCCACAATTTCAGTCACCTGCAGTCAACTGTGGTCCAAAATATTAAATGGGAAATTCCAGAGATAAGCAATTCAGAGGTTTTAAATTGTGTGCTGTTGAAAGTAGTGTGATGAAATCTTGCACAATCTCACTCTATCCCCTGCCTGGGGGGGTAAATCATCCCTTTGTCCAGCGTCCGTACAATATGATACGGTGAAAGCATTAGAGACCACTTTCACATGATTTTTATTGTAGTATATCACTATAATTGCCCTATTTTCTTATTAGCTATTGTTCATATTTTACTATGTGTGATTTATGAATTAAACTGATCGTATACAGAGTTTGGAGCTATGTGCAGTTTGGCATCTACTAGAGATATTGGAATGTATGTCCCCACCCCAATAAAGGAGGGTTACTGATACACCAAATCATCTAGAGAGACCGAACCGCAACTTGCATCTAGAAATCAGTCAAAGAGTGGGTTGAGAGGAAAGCCGAGCCTTCAAAGGGAGGTTATGTTTGTTAGGGAGATGCTGATGAATAGCACATCTGTCATGTGAAGCCATAGGATAAAGTGGAGCAGAAGGCATCTCCTGAGAGCAAGGAAGAGGGAGGTTCCACATTCTCACCCCTCTCACTCTTTGCAATTTCCTTGATGGCATCAATAAAAGGAGCAATCATGTTGCTAATGGTACTGCATGTATTTGTGTTCCGGTTAATATTATTTGTTTCTTCTGTGTTCTGCTGAAGGAAATGGATCCGCATACTCCTCTTCCTCCCAAGAGTCTGCAGAAAAAGTAAAGGCAGGTTCACATTTGTTGTATTTTAATAATTGGCAATGCTGTCTCCAGAGTTCTTTCCTAACCTTATAGACCCTTCTTCTCTCTGTTCACCCTGGCAGAGAGTGGGACAGTTGAGGCTTTCAAATAGCCTTGCCAATCAGGGAACAGACAGAAGACCTGGGCAGCCAGCAGGCTCTGCACAGAACACTTCCGAGCCAGGCAGGAGCTTAGGCTCAGGGAGACTTGCACAGCTGGGACTTTGGGCATTACCCTTGTCTTGTACAAATGAGAAACTGCGGCCCAGGAGGGCAACGTGACTTGGCCATGATCACACGTTTTATATCCTCAGATCTGGGATTTGGAATGTGTCTCTCCGCCAGCTTTATTTTGACAAGTCGAGGGGATACTAATTAGATATGAAAGGGCTTTGCATGATGTCATGCACAAGGAAAGTTTGAGCTCTTATTTTTCTGGCTAATTAACAAAAACATTCTCACGACAAATCTGCAGAATTCTCTCGTCTCACTCTGCAAGGTTCTGTGGAGCACAGAATGTGGCTTTGTGACTCCCGGTAGCGTGGCTCCCACGTGCTGCAGATGCAGGCGTGTTAGGCTCCTAGCAGAGCGGCCTGAGTAACCATGGAGAGGAGCTGGAGAGAGGCCAGCATCGGGCTGCGTGTGAGGCCAGCTATTGTCTCAGAGACACCTGATCGAGGACAGCTGCTTGCTACAATGTGCCTTCACTTCCTCCTGATGATGGTCATGGGCGCAGTGTCATGCGAGGCACAAGAGGTCCAGCGGAGGCTAAAAAAGACAGAGAAAAACATGCTGGCTCTGCCTTCACACTTGCCGTACAGCTTGGGAAGGGCGGTGGTGACGCTGGAGCTACCTACAGGAGGTGCAGCATTGAGAGGCTGCAGAGAGCCTTGGGAGGGAAGGAGTGGGTGATGATGGGAGAGAGGTGGCACGGAGACAGAAGCACGGGGTGTAAAGTGGGTGTGTTAATCAGCTTTTGCGTCACTGTGGAAAAACCCTGACATGACCCCCGGGCGGGGTGGTGCACACTGCAATCCCAGTGGTTGGAGATTCAGCAGCAGGAGGATCCCCAAGTTTGAGACCAGAGGCAATCTGCATAAGTTAGCAAGACCTTGCCTCAAAAAGTGAAAAAAAAATGGACTGGGGGTGCAGCTCAGTGGTCCAGCACTTGCAAAGCATGCAGGCGCGAGGCCTTGGAGTCAACCTCCACTACCACACACACACACACACACACAAATCCCTGACACAAATTTATGAGGCAGAACGATTTATCGGGGCTCACTGTTTAGAGGATCTCAGTCCATCTAGGCAGGAAAGTGTGGTGGCAGGGCTGGCATGGCGGTGGAGCAAGGGGCAGGGTCTGGGACAGAGGACCTCTTCACATCATGGTGGATCAGGTACAGAAAGGGAGACCACCAAAGGCCCACCCCTGGCGACTCGCTTCCACAAAGCTGGGATCCACCTCTGCAAGCTGGGACCCACCTCCCTACATTCCATAGCCTCCCAGGACGGCGCCCCTGGCTGGGGAAGGAGCGGTCAAACTCATGACCTGAGCGGGGATTTTAGATTCAAACCATAACAATGGATTAAGGGTATGGCAGAGCGCACGCAGCATGGACAGCCCTGCAGGAAAATTGCAGCCTCGTAGTGTAATGCGGCTCCCGTGCACCGCAGCGGGTCTAAATGAGGCTGGAGGTATGAGCGGCATCCCAGATCTCCCATCCCGGTGTGTTCGTTTGCACTGTTGGCACTCATTCTGCAGGCAGCAGGACACACGGGAGGGTTTGATGAAGCGAGTCTCAAACAGATTCATTAGAAGGGTCCTTCTGAGACCTTCAAGGGAAGGTGAATTGGGGGGTGCTAAGCATGGATGCCAGAGACCAGGTAGGAAAAGGTAGTACAGCCACTGTCAGGGTGAGGTGAGACTGGATGCTACCTCACCCTTCTCCACTGCCTGGTGTCCAGAAGGTGGTTCATTTGCATGAGGTTAGGGAATGACTTGACCTTGTTGTTGAGAGTTTAAGATCAGTGATAACTTCTGCAGGGAAAGAACTAGCTCACCTATGTTGTTGATGTTGTTGTTGTTGTTGTTGTTGTTGTTGTTGTTGTTGTTGTCGTTGTTAGATACTACCTATATGCCAACTGAGCCTGCAGCCATAGCCCTGTGGTATCTGATCCCGTCAGATCGTGGAAGCTAAACAGGGTTGGGCCTGGTTAGTACTTGGATGGGAGACCGCCTGGGAACACCAGGTGAGGTAGGCTTGGGAGAAGAACCCAGCAACCCACTCCCAAAAATCAATCTGCCATTGAAAACCCTATGAATAGCAGAGAAGCACTGACAATGGTGTTTCACCTGCTGTACGTAGGGTCACTATGAGTCAGATACCGACTCGACAGCACCTAACAACAACAACATATCCCAACTGAAACCCCTTGCTACTGAGACCAGTTAATAGGAGTATCATTAAAGGCACCAAGAATTTCAGAAGATTTGGATAAATACAAACCTAGTCTAGTTTGAATGAAATTACTTTGGAAGGAATGACAGATGTGACTCTGATGTCCAGGGACTGACTCTTCTGGCTGGCATTTCTGTGCCTGTTCACCTACAGCCTCACCCTTCCGTCTCTGTCCTCATCCTTCAGGGCCATGCATGCTCAATCTTTTTGCCAGCCTGGGGACCCAAGCATGGGGACGGAAAATAGCCCAGCCCTCTCTTAAGAGCCCCATCCTTCTGATTCAAGGCTGAGCCTGTGCACGGAGGGTTAAAATCGGGCTTGTTTCTTTCTGTATCCATCCAATGTTTATCATCCAATTGCCTGTGCAGGCCCCCTGCTTCCTTTCATTTAAGGAGCTCTTATCTTCTTTGTATCATAAGCTCCTGGAATACAGAGAGTAAGGAATATGTTTTGTTCTGAAGAGCGATCGCTGCATCTCCACAGGCATATAAGTACAATAAATGAATGTGTAATGCTGACGAGGTAGGCATGTACTTGGCTACTTGGAAAATAATACTGAAGAGAGAAAAGAAGTGCATTTCCACATAGGTCTGCAAACATGAAGCCCCCCCGCTCTTACAAAAGACTTTGTGGTCTTCCTTCAGTGGGCACCCTGACCCTCAGTTTTACCTAAAGATCACGGGGTGGGGCAGACCATGTTTCCCCATTGGACACATACAGAAATGGAGTCACTATAAGGTCCCAGGGTTTTCTCAACAGATTAGCTATTGAAACAAGGGCCCAGGAACCTCAACTCCGTGGCAATCAGGCCAAAAGTACTGGGCTTGGTTGCGGATTCTCGCAAATATGAACAGGCAGGCTGAGGTGATATCAGATAAAATATACTAATGCATGGCAGTGCCCAGATGGCAGAGAGCTTGTTAAAATCTGAGTAACACCCAGCACATTGTCACGCTTGCACAATGCTCATTATGGGGAGCTCACAACTGACTGGCCCCGGAAAATGCTCTTATTGTGTCTTGGGCTAAGAAATCAAGAGCTACGGGCTCTCAATCCACATCTTTTTTGAAGTGAACAGCTGAATAGCCTTAGGCTTATGAACAACATAGCTGCATAGATTTAACCTCTTTAAGCTCCTTCCTGGTCCGTGTTCTCCCACGTCACCCCAAGCACCAGATTTATACTCCACACCATAAACAAAGTTCTCACCATAAACACCACCTCTGCAAGACCTTCTCTGACTCATTAGATGAGGCTGATTTCCCCACGCCTGTCTGTTTCCTGTACAATACCCACAGCACCTATCATAGAAAGCATTGCACTTCTTCATCAGCATCCTGTCTTTCTTTGCCCCTTTTCTGCATGCATAGAATGTTTCTGCGGCCATCTCATTTGACTCTGTGTTGATTCTCTTCAGTGCTTAGCACAATGCATGGCACATAATAGGTGTTCAGTGAATACATGGGTGGATAGATGGCTAAATTATTGCTGTTAGGTGCCATTGAGTTGCGTCCAACTCATAGCAACCCTCTGTACAGCAGAACGAAACACTCTCCGATTCTGTACCAGGCACATGATCTTATGTATGTTTAAGCTATGCAACTGAAAATACCATGACATGAGTCAGGCATACCTTTGTCTTCACTTTTCTAGAGAAAAGGCATTGTTGTTGTTGTTAGGTGCCATCGAGTCCGTATCCGACTCATAGTGACCCTCATAGGGTTTTCAATGGCTGACTGTCTCAGGATTGCCTTGGGAGTGGATTGCCAGGCCCTTCACCCATTTTTGAGGTGCTGGGAATTGAACTCGGGACCTCAGAGACTGCAGCGCAGCGCTCTACCAACTAAGCTAAATCCCAGCCCGGAGAAAAGACATAGTGGCTACAATATAGGGCTCAAACATAAAAAGATCCTGTGCATGGCACAGTGCTGGGTAGTATTTCATTCTGTTGTACATAAGGTTGCTATGAGTTAGATGCAACTCAATGGAACCCAACATCAAAGTAAAATATCACTTTGTAAGTATCTTTTTGCTAAAATTCATGTGAATTACTCTTTTGGGAATGGGACTGTGAACCATCTCTGTGAGCAGTATGGGACTCTCTGTCCTTGTCCAGTCATTTGGATGAGGTGGGAGGGAAGCAATTGGAAAAGATAATATGCTATTGCATTCACAGGGGAAAATTTCAGATGCCCTTTTTATATATGTTTTGAGCATTTCATTTTGCTGTGTATCTAGCATATATAATGGACAAATAATTCCAAAATTTGTAACATCTAGCCTCTAGATGTTAAAGAAGCTTTCAGTGTATGACAAAGTAGTTAGCAACATTAGGTCTTCTGTTCTTAACGATTCTTACATTCCTTTGTCCCACTGAGTGCTGGTTTTCCACACCCGAGGGTCTCCTTCCCCCCCTCCTCCTCACAGACCACTGGAGAAGCTGCTGCAGAATTTACAGGGCATGGGTGGAGGAGGCCACGCCCCCAGCTGCCCGGTGCACGTCTGCATGTGAGTCCTGCCCTCCTGTTCCATCTCTGCCTCCCCTTTTCAGACTGCAGAGCTGGACTTCATAACTGGGCAGCTGCCCTCCTGCGAGGATGCCAGCCCTCTGACCAGCTGTCCCTCACTCCCACCTCAGCCCCAGGCCATCATTTAGGCACAGGGACATGACCAAGAGGTGAAATGATGTGTGGCCAAGGTCACTTGGCGAGAGAGCAGAGATGACCCCCCCAACGTGGGAGACCCCGTGTCACTGCTGGATTCTAGCGCTAGCCACCCTGGTCTTCCTTCCCTTGATCTGTGGGTTTGGGGACAGCTGATGCTGTTTCTTTTTGGTCTGTGAGTGGGTCAGACTGCATTCCCCACGCTCTGTCCCTCCCCCAAAGAGGGCTCTGTGGCTACACAAAGTCCCACGTGTGGACACGTAGGAGCCCATTCAGTGCCGACTGCTCAGGCCTGCCTGGCCTCCAGGCTTCGCCCTTGCTAGAACATGCCACCTGCATCCAGTAGGAGGCGTGGTGTGAGGAGCACTCGGCCCCACCTTACGTTTGAGTCTCCTCAGCTGGGAGCTTCTCGCCCTTGCTGGGGTGTTTATGCCCTAAATCTGGATGATGCTCAGGGTGAGAAGAGAGGGCTGGAGGCAGGTGCTGGACCTGCAGTGGTGGGGGGCTGCTGAAAGTGCACCTCCGCAGGGAGCTGGCCATGGATGTTCCCAGGGTTGGGACCAGGAGGGACACAGCTGCTGGCCTCAGGCTGTCAGGCACTGGCGTGGCAGGATCAGGGCATCTCCACCCCTTTCCAGTAGGGTAGGATGGGCTGGAGCCCTCCATCCATCCCTGGCTGCCTGAGCGAGTCCTGGCTTAACTCGTGTCATCGTAGAAGGAGTCCAGTTGGGACAACAGGTAGTCATGTTTCCCTGCAGATACCCTGCCAGGCCGGGCCTAACTTGTCCAGGGCCAAGATCAAAGAGGAAGTCCCATCTCAGGCATGGGCATGGCACAGAGCAGCCAGCTAGGACAGGGTGAAAGACAGCGCCAAGATGGAGGAGACACTGCAGGTGGATTTGTCTCCTGGAAGCCAGTTTCTTCTTCCCGCCCCCTCCTTGCTGGCAGGGCGGTCCCTGGAGAAGAAAGCACCGAGCGCAAGTTCAGTGCTGTTCGTAAGGTGTTAATGCTTTGGGCAGCCCCCGCGGAGTTCTTTGACAGCCTGGCCACTCTGTCCTTGGGATAAAGCGTGATGTCTTTCTCAAGGGGGATTGTACAACGCACCTGCCGTGGCCGGTGCTCCTGAGGGACAAGAGGGTCTGATCAAGCTGGTAACTTGAGGACAGTCTGATAACGTGATGACTTACAGAGTGCAGCCAAGGCAGAGGCAGGCCACAGGGGCAGTCAGCACCCTGGGTGCCCAACAGGCCATGCGAGGCCTGCTGATACAAGAGGAGCAGGTCCCCAGCCCCACCAGGGAGAGAGGCTGGGTGGACACCGGTGCCCTTGGTGTGGGGACATAGCCTGCAGCTACTGCTCTTCTTCCTCCCCCACCCTGTCTTCTGCCACTGCTTTCCATGGGGCTGAACCCAGTGGGAAGCTGGAGGACAGGGACCCCCAGTGACAGATGGCACAGGTCAGCCTGCTGTGGGTGGAGGGGCAGACAGAGGCTCATGCGCTTCCTCTCTCTTGTACCAATGCCTTCCATTCAGTACAGGGCACATTCCCATCCTAATGGAGAGTCCCCTGTCCTTTTCTCAGGGCCATTGTGCTTGTCCATGTGCGTCTCTCTGCCTGAATCTCTGTGCCCTCCCTTTCCTGCTTAGCAACCTCCCTCCATCCCCCACAGCTTCCTCCATGGCCACCCCGATCCAAACTGCCCTGAAAGCAGCAGGAGCTATGATCTGGGGGTCCTTGGGAGACAGAAACAAGCAGTGCAGGCTGAGCGGCCCTAATCTGGAGCCCTTGGGACCAGATGTGCTTCAGATTTCAGAAGGTTTTGGATTTTGGAATATTTGTTTTGTTTTGTTTTGCAGTACCGGGGGTTGAATCCAGGGCCCCGTGCTTGCATGCTCTGCAAGTGCTGGACCACTGAGCTGTGCCCCCAGCCCAATTTTTTTAGCCATCAGGGAGGGTAAGGTTGAACTTCTCAGGAAGGACCCCCTGGAAACCAAGGTCAAATGGCAGCTGGAATACATGACAAATATCCCTGAATTTACTGTATGCACTTCTGGGATCTTGCCCCTGGGAATCATTGCTCTTCGTGAAGGAGTTCAAAAGACCCTACTTCATGTTTGGACAATTTCAAATATACTAGGGAGGGGAAAGAAAAGCTTGTAGGTTGCCTGGCTTTGGCATCTAGTTGTTGTTGCCGTTAGATGCCGTTGAGTCGGTATCTGACTCGTAGCGACCCTCATAGGGTTTTCCATGGCTGACTTTCGGGATTGCCTCGGGAGTGGATTGCCAGGTCCTTCTTCCATTTTTGCGGTGCTGGGAATTGAACCTAGGACCTCAGAGACTGCAGCGCAGCGCTCTACCAACTGAGCTAAATCCCAGCTTGGCATCTAGAGAGAGAGGAAAACAGTAAAAAATAAAGGCTGTGGTCCTGTGTCATGGTGGCGATGCCCTCACATTGCCCAGACCATCTTGTGCTAGATTGTAGAGCTCCTCTTTGTTGCATAGACCTAATACAAAGTTATTGAATAAAGAAATGGCTTGTGGGAGCTATGACTTACAAATGCTGTGTGACCTATTGAGTGACCCCGTGCTTCCTTCAGGATTTGGATCAGTATTGGGTTTTTGTCACTGGTATAAATCAGAATGCTGTGCCCTCAGAAAAGTCATGGCCCAGCTAACTCAGCTGAGTTTGTTTGCGACAGTACTGCTTGATTTGATTTGGACAGGAAGGATGGATAGTAGGTGCTTATGGCGGACCTTCCTGGAGGTCCATACAGTAGGGACTTCATGCTTTAAGACATTAGCAAGTGGAAGAGGACCAACTCCTTTGTGCCGATCCCCATAAATCACAACCAGGACCGCAGGGAGACACGTGTGGACGTCTGTGCTTGTAGATGGAGAGGTTGCTAGGGAGGGACAGCATAATTACTCTCGCAACCTGGGCCTCTACTGGACATAAGCCTTATCATCGTTCACCTCTTAGGAACTTGTGAAAGGTGAGAAATCTCAATCAGTGGGCAGATCTTTATTGTGTTCTTTGGACTCCATACAATACTCTATTGTTGTTCTTGTTTAGCCATCGAGTCAGTGTCTGACTCATAGCAACCCTATGTACAACAGCCGAAACACTACTGTCAGTGCTTCTCTGCTGTTCATAGGGTTTTTAATTGAGGATTGATTTTTGGGAGTGGGTTACTAGGTCTGTCTCCCAAACCTACAGCATCTGGTGTTCCCAGTTGGTCTCCTATCCAAGTACTAAGCAGGCCTGACCCTGCTTTGCTTCTGAGTCATGGCACAATTGGATACCGGAGTGGTACAGCTGCAGGCACAATGTTCTGTAGGGGCATAGAAAATAAGGCATGGATGGCCCTCGCTACTCAGGAATGTACAATGAATTTAGGGATGTAAAAGACACACACAGCTAAGATGAGGAAGCAGTCTATATAACAGGGCCCATAACAATGTCCTTTGTTGGGCGTCTATAATACATGGAGCCGTGCATGGAAATGCAATCTGCTCATTAACTCTACGCAGGAGGAGAAGTCACTTCCACTGCAGATGACTTAGCTGTAACTCAGTGAAGGGAGAGAACTCTCAGGGGCCTCGGAAGTGGCAGGAATAGAACCAACACCTTCACTCCAGCAGCCAGGCTGAGGAGCCTTTCCCATTCCTCTTCCCAGCCCTGTCTTTGTCCACAGCTGTCTCCTCGCAGGATGGGGTCACCGGACGGGATGTGCATGCACAGCTGGTTTGGTTTTCTGTTTCCCTCTCCTTACCTTTTCTCCTCTGTCACAAGCATGCCATCTGCTTCTGCCCAGGTATGGTCCGCCTTCCTATTAGTTTCACAACTAGGAAAGATTTCATCAACATGTTTTCTTTTTTTATGCATGTGTTACTGGGTGTTGAACCCAGGGCCTCACGCTTGCATGCTTTGTAAGTGCTGTGCCACTGAGCTGCACCTCCAACCCTTTTTACATTTTCAGACAGGGTCTCGCTAAACAACGCAGGCTGCCTCTGGTCTCAAATTTGCGATCCTCCTGGCTCTGCCTCCCAAGTCACTGGTATAACAGGTATGTGCCACCGTACCTGGCTAACATCTGTTTTCTTAAATAAAGCAAAAATAGTAATGGTTGGGAGATGTGAGGCCAGTGTGAACTGAGTGTAAGTTCAGTGTTCTTGTCTGTAAGACCCGAAATGATTTTGTAAAGATCGAGGTAAGTATAAACTCTAAAAAACATAACCAGTAGAGTCAACCTCAGCCACCTTCCAGGTGAAGGCCGCTCTTACTCTAGAGACATAAGGTGTTAGGGGACATCTGAATTTCCACTGTCTTGGGGACAAAGCATCTGGGTTTGTTTGTTCCATGCTTTTCTCCAGAAAACACTTCCTCACAAAAGCAGATGTGGATGGTGCTCGCGAGGGACTTAGTGTGGGCATTTCTGAGCCATCGTGTGGAAATATTTTCTTCAGAAGCTTAGGCGGGGGGGGGGCACACACTGAATGCTTGGAGGAGCCACACTTGGGGGCAGCTGGAGCGTTTCCGTGCGATAACAGGCGGCTGTGGCCAGGTGCTGTGAAGGACATAAGCGCTTATTTTGCTGTGGTCTCAAGCGTGCCACCTTTCAATAGCAGTTAAAGGGCCATTTGATAGAAGGAGCTGGGGGGCTGCGCAGTGTCTGGACCCGTTATTGCCCTCACCTCTCCAGGGAGGGGCGTAAGCAACACCAGCCATGGATTTTTCTCTCATTTCTTCCTTAATCTTTCTTTGTGTTCAGTATTCCCTTTGCCTGTCCTTAGAAGATTCCAAACAGATCGTTTTACTCTATTTTGCTTCCAATCTCAGGTCATTTACTCTCTTCTTTCATCCTGAATCCAAAACTAGCTTGAGGCCTTGAGTTCATATATTTAGTTTTATTTCTGTAACACATGTCCTGGGCTTGCTCAGTCATCGTATGCCATTTCTCTGTATGTAAATTCAATCTGTGTAATAAAGACACCTTGTATCACCATATAGTAAGGACATGCGGGGCTGCATTTTATTTCTGTGGGACAATAGAAGCAGCTGCAGAAACATACAAGTATGGCATCTTTCTTTCCCCTCTGTGTTCCTGGGCATGGTTGAGCGTGTGGTCCTGCGGCCAGGACCTCTCTGGTCAACTATCAATCTTTTCACCACTGAAGAGAATGTATTGGTGTATGATACCCGTGGGCACCTGTGCTCAAACATATCAGGTCTAGTCTATATCAGAAGAAGCCAAGACCAAGAAGGGACAAAGCATAGGCAGACGTGCGTGGAGAAGGGGGCTAGGGCTCAGCACTGAAGTGGCAGACAAATATTTCTCCCGAACCTCCTCCCTCTCTGTCTGGATTCTGCTAGGATGCAGGGCAGGTGACCAGAGGCTGCCAGTGGGGGCCACATGCAGGAGAGGAAGGCCACTGCAGTGGGGGTGATGAGAAAGTGTGGAGTATGGATGCAGCCTGCAGCTGTAGCCCTGTGACATCTGATCCAGTCAGATCTTGGAAGCTAAGCAGGGTTGGGCCTGGTTAGTACTTGGATGGGAGACCACCTGGGAACACCACGTGCTGTAGGCTTGGGAGATGGACCCAGCAACCCACTCCCAAAAGACAATCAGGCATCAAAAACCCTATGAATAGCAGAGAAGCGCTGACAATGCTGTTTTGCCTGTTGTACATAGGGTCGCTGTGAGTCAGACACCAATTCCATGGCACCTAACAACAATGGATAAAGCTGGAGGTCAGGCACTAAAGCTGGAGGAGAGGAGGCTCTGAGGGCCAAGGGCAGGAGGATGTTGCAGGGCCCAATCCCAAAGCCTTGGGTACAAAGGTCATTCCCTTATTCTTTGTATGTGAGTGATATTGGGCAGAGTGGACATTGAAGTGGGAGGCTGGTACACCTCAGCATTGTGGGGAACAGTAAGAGATTTTAGGATCTGATGTTGCCCTTCCACCCTTCCCACCCACTGTCTTTCTCCTTGGTGGCCTGTGACCATTTCCCTGATGTCTGTCAGGTGGCTGTCTCCAGCTTCACTTACCTAGATTAGCCAGGGATGGATGAGTTTGAAACCTTACTCCCTCCTAGTTAATCATATCTTTAATCGGCTTCTCAAGGAAATATCATGGCATGTTTTAGGAGTGATTTTGTAGAGCTGTGCAAAGGCCAGCATCTGAAAAGAGGAAGCTTATCGGCCGAACTTCCCACCTCCAAGTTTCTGCCCCTCCCCACCCACCACAGCCTTCGTTCTGGCTGAGAGAGCAATTATGCTAGTTTTTTGCTTTTTGCTTTTTCCTTTTTTTCCGTGGAAGAAATGTCGCCTCTGCATTGTTATGGAGACTGGATAAATGAGACAGATAGATAGGGGCAGGTATGAGGAGGTGACAGGAATTGGCTGCCGAGTTACCTTTGTGATCCCTCTCTGCAGAAGCCAGCATTAATTCCATGGAGGCTCAGCAAGACTGATTTCCAGCAGTGACAGTTTGGACATCTAAACATGACCTTGGATGTGCCCCAAACCACAGCTGAAGCTATGCCAACTTTCCAGCACAGTATATCACGGGGGCCGCATACCCATATGGGAAATTGGCTGCACTTAGAGCATTCATGTGTCTGCAGAAGAACCTCTTTGGTCCTGTGATGCAGTGCGCTGTGGTGGGAAGGCTTTGGTTTTAGTCAGTTTTCAAACACTAGACACTGAGACAGAAGCTCAGGCCACTCCTCTGCTATTTCTCTTGAGGTCGTGAGATGGCTGTGGTGTGGGCATCAATGCTTATGCGCATAGCTTATAGTCTGTTGGTCAGCATCGTGGACATTTAACTGGGATCTGGTCAAGTCTCAGCTGCCACAAGAAAAAATAAGTAGAAGTCTGCTCTTGGTGTCCAAGAGCACGGCGGTAACAAGAAAGTTCTCTCCCGCGAAGTAATGGGAAATTGTTTCCAACAGAAGCCATTACCTAGTGCCTGTTCACTCTGCTGCTTTCATTTCCCCAGAGGGCAGATATCTAAATGAGTGGGTCACAAAGTGTGCTCTCCAGACCAATGACATCAACACCACTTGGGATTATATCAAAAATGCAGTGTCTCAGGCTCCACTCCAGAACACTGGACCAGCAACCTGGGGTTGGGGACCCAACAGTCTCTATTTATCTAATCATTCAGGTGGCTTTGAAGCATGTTGAATTTGAGAACCAACTTGAATTTGAGAACCAATGAATTAGAGGAGTTGTTTTGTTTTGTCTTGAGGCCTTATATTTGTTTTGTTTTGAGGCCTTATATTTAAGAATGCTGAATTTGAGAAACAGAACCAAAATTGGAGTGATTCCTGGATGAAAAGCTTAATATCAATGTGAGCTTAGTCAATATAGATGTTTCTGAGCATCAGTTAATCTCATCTGTAAATTTGCCACACTAAGTGAACATAACTAGGATTCTGAGATGCCAACATGGCCTATAATCAGCTTACATAATACCTAGCATCTACCTAGTGATATGTGTTCAGTGCGCATTGGCCAGAGTGTAAATTTCAGCAGTGCCCTGCTTGGACCAAGCAAAGGTCAGAACAGTGGCTGCCTTCCAGGGTACTAGTATAAATGCCACAGGTACACTCCTAGAAAAGCAGACTGTGGAATGTGTTGTCCTTCTTCAGGGATTTCAAACCAATGTAGTTCCAAATTCAGGTTTTAGGCAATGTGGACCAAGATACAGGTCATTGGATTGATGAGGAGCATAAAAGAAAGAACGGTGTAAGGAGCTTCCTCTGCCAGCGCCCCTTCTCTCCCACCTGTTCTCAGAGTATCTTCTGGATATGGTCATTGAAGCTGTATACTCCTGTATACTCCTGGAGTATACGCCAGGCTAGCCGGAACTTCATGTGCATTCAGGTCACCTGGAGAGCTTATTAACATGCAGATTCTGATTCATTGCCTCTGATGCTGGGCTTGAGATTTTGCATTTCTAACAAGCTCCCAGGTGATGTTGGTGCTGCCATTTTTGATGCTGATGCTGCTGTTTGCTGATCATGGTTTGCACAGTGACGTGCAGTTCACTGCTTCTCAAATGCTAGTGTGCACACAATCCACCTCCAGATAAATGCCATTCGAGGAAGGGTTCAGAGACCACCAACATTGGCATCACATAGGACCTTACTAAAGAGGCAAAATCTCCAGCCTCAGCTAAGATCCACTGAATCAGAATCTATATTTCAGCCAGATATCCAGACAATTCATAAACAGAACAGTTTGAGGTGCCGCAGCCTGGGTAACTATTTATTTGCATCAGATCCAGCATTTGGTTTAGTGCTTTGCTCTCACCATCTTGAAATTCTAATTCTTGAATAAAGTTCTCTGCCTTTTTATTTTGAACCAAGTCCCAAAAATTATGTAGGTAGGCCTGGATGCAGTGTTCTCTACTAATAGTTTTCAAACTTTAGCAAGGATGTGACCCAACTGGGCTCTTGTCATAAATTTGTGTTTCAAGGTTCCTAAAGATTCCAAGCCTGCAGCTGTAGACCTGTGGCATCTGATCCCATCAGATCTCGGAAGCTAAGCAGGATCAGGCCTGGTTAGTACCTGGATGGGAGATGGCCTGGGAACACCAGAAGCTGTAGGCTTGGAAGAAGGACCTGGCAACACCCTCCCAAAAATCAATCTGCCATCAAAAACCCTATGAACAGCAGAGAAGCACTGACAATAGTGTTTCCCCTGTTGTACAGAAGGTCGCTATGAGTCCAATACTGACTCGATGGCACCTAACAACAATAACAAAGATTCTGAATCAGTAGGGTAAGAGATGACAGAGGTAATGATCCTATCCTGTTATTCTGACATAAGTTGTCCAAGCCCACTTCAGAAGTAGCCCCCTGAACTTTCTCTAGTTAGATCCTCCATCAGTTCCATGCCAAAGTCAAAACAATGCCAGGAAGACCCTACATTGCCAGAAAATGCAATAAGCAGCGGAAAACTTGCTGGGCACCAGAGCAAAGGTGGTGTAGTTTTTCCTGAGGAAGCTCTCAGCAAAGCCTCCACCTGTGTCCAGCTGACCCTCCAGTGGTGGTGTGACATTTACACAAGTAAAGTGGAAAGACTGGACAGTCTCAGGTGTCTCATCTCAGGAGCAGCCGCCTGGGGAAGCCAGAAATGGCAGTGTAGTGGTTCTTAGTAGCAGCTCTTAGAAATTTTTACGGTTGCAGACCATTTCAACAATTTCACAGCAGCATAAACCCCTTAGTATTAGTTAACTTTTGTCGTTGTGACAAAATGCCTGAGCAGAACATCTTGAGGGAGGAAAGATTTCTTTTGGCTCCTGTTTTGGAGGTTTCCACCCATCATGACTAGAAGGGCATGACAGAGCAGAGCAGCTCACATCAAAGTGGCCAGAAAGCACAGAGAGAGGGCGAGAGAGTGCCTACACTAGCGGGCTTTCTCCTTTTTCCTCTTTGATTCTATCCAAACCCCCATTGGATGGAGCTGCCCACATCCAGGGAGGGTCTTCCCCATTTAGTTAATTGCCTCTGGAAACATCCTCACAGATACACCCAGAAGTGTGTCTTACTAATCTCCTATGTGCTTCTCAACTCAATCAAGTTGACAGTCAAGGTTGACCATTATACCCTCCCACTGAAAACTTTACCTCTGCACCTTCTGAGCCAGGCAGAAGACTAGGACTTAGAAAACCTTGCTGAGGTGTCTGACTCTAGTACTTCTTTCTCTTACCTTGACAAGATCCAGACCACTTGGAACTCTGAAGTTCTGTTGTTTAAAGCAGAAAATGTGTGAGGATATCTCCTCATAAATTTGTTACAGCAATCAAATTATACAGTGTCAACTCAGAAGTGCTTTGTATACTGCAAAAGAATAGATAAATTAGAGGCATCTTTATATATACTGTGCAGCATAGCTATCTCCAGCATTATAGTTAGGATCAGGACACTGTGTTTGTGAATTTAGCCTAAGGCCATAAAACATACTTATTGTAGCAAGCGAGGGAAATGAATACAGACAGAAAAGATATGATAAGGAATTAGCGAGAGTTGCTGAGAAATTTCAAAGTACAGAAAAGAGAAGGAAGCTTCCACAATTTGAGGACTCCAGATGCAAAAATAAAAGAAAGGAAATCTATTTTTGTATGTGCAAACAGTTTTGAGATTTTGGAAAATGCCTTTAGTCTAGCAATAATTGAACATTTCTGCCCCTGGGTATAATGAAGATAAACAGCAATGGTGGTGGTCCATATTTAGTTTTGACTTGAAAAGCCTTCTGTTGGAATTTGCTATTCTGAGATGAGCAGAATGATGGTTAGTTGTTAAAAGCTGGGTTTCTGCACTACCACATATTAGCTGTGTGAATTAGAGAATTATTTAGTTTCTCTCTTCTTGAATCCCTTTTCCAATAGAACATACCTCCTAGGGCTGTTATAAATATTGAACAACTTAGTTCACCCCAAACACCTAGCCAGTAATGCAGGGGATTCTCCTCACCCACATTGAGTAAATCCGTGAGCCAAGGAGGGCCAATCATGCAGGAATGGTCCGGCCATCCTGAGTATATAAGATGCTCCATCTTATATCTGAGCAGAGATTTGAAGCGACCCTTTGCTCAGGTGGTTTCAGATGCTCTGAGCTTCTCAGGACCTAGAAGTGTAAGAAAGCCAGGCTTCTGAGGTCATTAATCCCGCAGGACCTCTGCTGCTGAGCTCCATTGAAAGTTGAACCCATGACAAACCGAACACAAGAAATACATGTGTGGATACTGGGAGAAAGGGGCAAAGATAAGGCATGGGTGGAAGACATCCCAGCCTTACCACGAAGACCTTCCTGTGGTGGCTCCTGATTCCTCTGTGGTTCCTTAACCTATCTGTCTGGTCTTATCTCCAGGTGCACGATTGACAACCGGGTCACGCGGGTGGCCTGGCTGAACCGCAGCACCATCCTCTACGCTGGGAATGACAAGTGGTGCCTGGATCCTCGTGTGGTCCTCTTGAGCAACACCCAGACCCAGTACAGCATTGAGATCCAGAACGTGGATGTGTACGACGAGGGTCCGTACACCTGCTCTGTACAGACGGACAACCACCCCAAGACCTCGAGGGTCCACCTCATTGTCCAAGGTAGGTGGTACTGGCCGGGATGCCGTGAATGGGTAGCTGAGAATCCCTATATTAGTGGCTTCTTCCGAACCAGTGCTGTGGCACACGCCTGTGATGCCAGCGACTCTGGAGGCTGAGGCAGGAGGATTGCAATCTCAAGGCTAGAGGCAGCCTGGGTAATTTAGGAAGACACTGTCTCAAAATTAAAAAATAAAAAAGGGTGTAGAGGTGCAGAGTGGTAGAGCTCTTCCCTAGTATGTGTGAGGCCCTGGGTTCAACCCCTAGTACTGCAAAAAAAAATAAATAAAAATAAAATTCAAACAAACAAACAAGAATTTTCCTATGATCCTTAACAAGGATAAGTTCTCCGTTTTTCTATCCAGGGAGAATAATTTTCTGATTTTCATTTTACAGCTACAAGCTAATCTTTTTGCTTTTATTCCAATAATATATTTTCTTAGGAAATTATCTTCTAATCATTGCTTTCCCTGGGGTTTTTTTCTCCCTTAAGTGTGTTTTTTTTAAATGTTCCATCCAACTCCAAGCTTGCGTTATTTTAAGACCAACATTTTCATGCTCTTATGGTGCTGTGCATATGCCATGGCCCAGATCAGCTTTCAACGCACATGGAGCCAAACATGCAGCTCTGGGGTCTTGCCTCAACCACCTCCTTCCTACCAACCCCACTGTTGTCTGCCTGCCCTCCTCTCTCACCTCCGAGGCCTGGCTGTGCAATCCCAAGCCTCTCCTTTAAATCTAGAGTCAATGCCGACACTGTTATGTTGGTTGAACCTCAGCTCTTCTGCGCTTTTGAGGCCTCGTGTGTGTGCTTGGGTTCTTGGTGGTAGTGATTAGACTGCTGTGCGCTTCTCTGGGTTCTGCTCTCTTCATTTCTTAGACCTTGAGATTGCTTAGCCCCTCTTCCCACAAAGCAAAATGGGTCCAGGGGTATTCAAACAACACATAACAGGTGGACAGATTCCAAGAAGTCTCACATGGGGCTGCTTACTGGATGACAGACCCTGATCAAGGTATTACGGGGCCTTGGGGATGTCTTTCTGTAACATGGGTCAGTGTGAGCAGCTGGGGTGAGGATAAAATTCCACATACACAGTGTGTAAACTACCTAGAAGAGGGCCTGGCTCACAGAAGAGTGATTTCCATGCTAAGTATCATGCTCTTTTCTTTCCTTTCCTTTTCTTTTCTTTTCTTTTCTTTTCTTCTCTTTTCTTTTCTTTTCTTTCCCTTTCTTCTCTTCTCTTTTCTTTTTTACTTTTCTTTTGTTTTCTTTTCTTTTTTCTTCTCTTCCCTTGTTTTCCTTTCCTTTTCTTCCTTTTTTATATGTTGTTGTTATTTTTTTAACTTTCCACACACGATTTGTCTGCAGCCACAGCACCCTGGCATCCGATCCACCTGATTTCAGAAGGAAAGTAGGGTCAGCATGATTATTTCTTGGATGGGAGACTACCTGGGAACATCAGGTGCTGCAGACTAGAGAGAAGGACCTGGCAACCCACTCCCGAAACAATCAGCCATTGAAAACCCTATGAACAGCAAAAAAGCACTAACAATAGTGCTGGGCATGGCACAGTGTCAGGGAATGTTTCATTCTATTGTGCATTGGGTGGCTGTGAGTCAGACCTGACTTGACAGTACCTAACAACAACAGACACCTTTTCCAGTGGATTAAATACTGATTCTCTCAGAAGCTAAAGCTCCTGAGCAGTGAAATGCCAGCTGTTCTGTTGGAGTCTCTTTCCCAGCCTGGTCCCAGGCTCTTTCTATCTAGCAAAATGGCAGGTGCCGGGTGGTGAGGCCCCTTGTGCAGCTGGCCCTTCCTCTCGGCATGCCTGAGGCAGGCAAAGAGGCAGGGGCATGATTTTTTGGAGAAAAATGAGGAGGGGTGTGACTTGGACAGGAAGAACTGAATGAGCTGGAGGAATTGAGGGGAAGCCGCCTTGGGAAGGGAAGAAAAGGTAAAAGTTGGCCCATGGCCTGAGCTGTGAAGAGTCCAGTGGGTGGAGAAACAACGTGGGGAGGATGCATTAGAGTCAGGGGCGGTCAGGCCTGTGCTTGTGGGACACGGGAGGTCCCTGCACTGTGGCAGAGTGTGGTCACACCAAGTCCTTATGCTTTGCTTATTCAATTTTCACCAAGAGAAATTATGATGTTTCCTCTCTTTTATGAGTTCTATAAATGAGCACTTTTTCTGCGTGCAAACGGCATTTTTCCATAACATTGCATAGAAGATATCAGAGTGTATTGTAAATCACAGAGTCGGTATTGCTGCAAGAGGTTTTTGTTTCAATGTGTGCACGTTTCCAATATAAAATTTATTGTTTATTGTCCATAGCAAAATAAAAGTTTCAGAGTCACCGTTTGCGGGGAGGTCTGGTGAGTGCTCTGGGGACACCATCTACAATCTGCACCAGGAGGTGCTTTTGAAGTCCTTCTGCGGGCAGACTATGTGGCAGTGACAGTGAGGGATGAGGAGCTACGCGTAGTTGTTTACTTTAGGAAGCAGCACTTTTATGGAGCTCGAAAATGGAAGGAATGAAAAATGGTAAAGACTCCTTGAAAACAACAACAGCAAAAACCCCCACTTCTTCAATAATTTTTTTTCCTTAAGCCACCATCCACACACACCCACACGCTCTTGCCCTGAACACTTGGTGGCATGCCACATAAAAAAACGGAACCATACTAAATGCTTGTTGACGCAAATGGCTGGAATTGTAGGGTAAGGATATGTTATGGGCTCTAAGCGAAGGTTGAGCACCTGCAAGGCGGGGTCTAGGGGTGAGGGGATGCGGTCAGCATCCATCTTCACTCATGTCCAAGCTAATGGAAAATGTCTAATCCACAGCCGAGTGTTTACATCTGTGACTTGGCTAGGTGCCCTCTTAACATGACACACCACCTTGAGTATTGGAATCTCATCTTGGGCTAATTTTCGAATGCTGATGGGTATATTGATCTGGAAGCAAGCTGGGTTAGAAAAGGTATTGGTCTTGTACACAGACTCAGCCCAAGCTAATCCGCTGTCAATATGCCTGGACTGAGCATTATCGACACTTTAATGAATAGAGGGCCATAGTTTTTCAGAGTCAACCTTTCTCTCCTCTTCAAAGCAATCAGACAAACTAAATAGAGCCGGACTCCCCTGTTTCTGTATTGGAAAGAGGATACACTACTATCCAGGATTAAAAAAAGAAATATATTTATCTTGGGATCATTTATTAAACTGAACAGAAGCCCTAATTCCCTTAGCAGAAGCTGACTGTTTGGATTTAAGTTGCTTTTTAACCCTGAACTGAATACTGCTGGAATGCAGTTCAGATATATTGTTTTCAAAATGGTGTTATGGTCATTAAAAAAAAAAAAGAAATGGAAACAGCAGCAACAAAGAACTAACCAGATATTCTGCCTATGTGCATGTATATTTATGTATGTATAGTCAACAGAATATGTAAGTAAACCTACACAGAAGCAAAGTAATGGCATTTTCACAGTATTATATAGTCAGGTCTCAGATCATGGCTAAGATTATGACCATCAAATATTCCATCTACCTCATTGATTCTTTGGACTAGATCCTCTTTCTTTACAATTGGGATTCAATGTGATTGGTTCTTCCAGATAGTCATGACACCATCTTTGCATCTGCCTAGGAATCAGACCCTCAGCCCTTTGTGCATGAATTCATTCATTCTTTCATTCCTTCCTGCAGCAATAATCAATGAGAAAGAGTTCTGGGAGCATGTACCTGGCCAATGCATAAGGGCAAATGAGAAGTTCCCCCTTGAATGGTCAGTTCACCTTTGTGTGGAGAATGTGGGATTGTGTAACATTTGGCTGAGTCATCCCCAAGAAGTTAGGTTGTGGGAGCACAGATTCTGTTGGCCAGATCTCCACCCCAGACACTTCTGGAAACACCTGATCTGTACGGAGGTTCTCTTCCCCGTGTTTTCTGATTTGGACATTTTAAAACATCAAGAAAGGACCTATCCAAAAATCAGACAGGTCTGTTTACATAGCAGCCAAAATCTCCAGTGCTGCTAAGTGCCCACCCTGTGGCTCAAGCACTGGTATGAGGGGCTGGGGCTTCCCTTGCTGAATGTTTTCTGGAGCTCCTAAGGTAAGTGCCATCTTCGGTCCTTTCAGACCTCGGGATATCCTTTCACGGTGCCAAGTGCTAGGCTTTGTGGTTTGTTCTCTGGGATGTTTTAAAAACCTTCTGGTAATGCTTTACATCTTTTTAGCAAAGGAAAAAGGAAAGTACCCAGTTCCTGGGTTTTGGGTTTTTTGTTTATTTGTCATTGGTGGTGGTGATGGTGTTGCTTTTGTTATTTCTGGCTAACTATTGTGGTTGGACTATTTTTTTTTTATTAAGCTTTTTCCCCATTTTCTTTTCTTGCTTTTTTAAAGGACAGCTCTGGGGTTGCATAAATTCTCCTAAGCCTTTCCCACCTCCCCATAGTGATGGAAGCGTGGGGTAGTTTCTGAAGTAGGATTAGTCAAGTGCCTAAAATGTGGAATGGGTTGAGTTTGACCTGGGCTGGATGTAAGAGCCCTTAACCACTTTAGGTGCTGGGCAGAATAGGAAATTGGAGGAACAGCTTTTAAGTACTAGTCAGCAGAAAGGTGCACATCAAAGCCGATGGGTGCAAGAGTGGGAGATGAGAGAGGAATTGGAGACAGATAGCTCAGCGCCGTGGCCAAGGATATAGGAGCAGCCTGCCGGAAGATGAGGACGATGCTTCTGCACTGCACTAGGGGGAGTCAGCGTCAGAGGAGGAACAGCTGGTCAGGGCTTAGGCAATCACATGGGCCAGTCTCCTGGGCCAGCTATGCACGAGGGCCATCCTTGGGGAGGAGGCTGGCCTTGGAACCATTGTGGAAGGGAGTTAGAGGAGAAGGAAGAAGGGGTACATTGAGAGGGGAACTGAGCTAAGTAGCTGCTTGCCATAGTAGCTATTTAAAATTAAATTTAAATTAGCCAAAATCAAATAAAATGAAACATACTACCCACAGTTCCTGTGCTACAGTAGCCTCAGGCACTGTGCACAGTGCAACTATAGAAAATTTCCGTGAACTTTCATCATAGAGAGTTATACTGGACAGTGTTTTAAGTGCTTACCAACATAGGTAACCAGGAGGTAAAGCTAGAATGGTTGGTTTTCCATGACTCGCAGAGCCAAGTGTGGTAAGGAAAGGAAAACAGAATTTTGGAGACTTAATGGAAATAAGCCTGCAGTTGTACCACTGTGGCATCTGATCCTGTCAGATCCCAGAAGCTAAATGGGGTCGGGCCTGGTTAGTCCTTGGATGGGAGACCACCTGGGAACACCAGGTGCTGTAGGCTTGGGAGAACAACCTGGCAACTGACTCCCAAGAAACAATCAGCCATTGAAAACCCTATGAACAGCAGAGAAGCACTGACCATAGTGTTTCTCCTATTGCACATACGGTCTCTATGAGTCAGATACCGACTTGATGGCACCTAACAACAACAATGGAAATAAAGATGATGATCTTTTACAAGCAAAAGAGAGTTGTTGAAAAAGGTGGGAGACTCGAGTTCCTTTCTTAGCTAGGACAGAGAAGAAAGTCTAGCATCCACAGATGCACACATAGGAGATGTTGGACCTTGGGGCCTTATGAGGGGAGGTGAATCTAGGAGGACCTCATTAGAGTTCTACTTGGGAGCTCCAGGGGAGGGCGGCACTAACACCTCAAAAGCATGCATTGTAAAACAGTGTATGAGCTCAGATACTTGGGCTTCTTAACTTCAAGGTGCATTCAACACACCACTCAAAATGTGAAAAGTAAGGGCTACCACTGAAGAATTTGCATATCCAGTTAGCAACCTGAACATAATTTTGGGGGCCAGAATGAGGGAGATTCATCTAAGATTTATTAATAGGTTGGGGTCTTTTAACTAGATTGGGGTCTAGTGATTTCCATCTCTTTGACTTTAAGGCTTTCACCTTTATAAATGTAATTAATATGTGGCTACTTTGGGAGTCTAGTTGAGTATCTTAGCTCTTTCACCTTCTTGGTCTTTCTACCAAACTAAGCTTTGTGAACATCTAAAGTGGCCATTTTTTCTGTCTCCATTGTTCCCTGGAAAGAAGCCAGACTTGAAAAACACGCTGGGTAAAATACTCAGTGGAACTGAATTTTTACTAATTATAAACCTGTACCCCTACCACGGGTGGCTTCAGATCCCATCAGATCTTGGAAGCTAAGCAGGGTCGGGCCTGGTTAGTCCTTGGATGAGAGACCTCCTGGGAACACCAGATACTGTAGGCTTGGGAGAAGGACACAGCAACCCACTCCCAAAAGACAATCTGCCATTGATAACCCTATGAATAGCAGAGAAGCACTGACAATAGTGTTTTGTCTGTTGTACGTAGGGTTGCTATGAGTGAGACACCACTCGACCACACCTAACTACACTTACAAGCTACTTGGGAAGGCATCTCAAAAACTCAGTTTGTCTAGAAACCTGTGAACAATGGGTTAGCAAAACTGTGCTGTGGCTGTCTAAGAAAGGTCTTCCTTATCCTAGTATGGAAGACTGACTTCTCTGCCTTGACCTGTGTGTCTGTGGGACTTTACTCTGACCTAGAGAAACATTTGCATGATAGAGAATGATAGAATGCAGAGCTTATAAAACAAGAGATATTAGTGTAATAATATTAGAAAAGCTTTTGGCCTCTCCATCAGTGTTCTAGGCCCTATCTGGGACTCTCTTTGTCATTGGGGCATCTCGTCACACCCCCTTTTGTTTAGTGAAAATGAGTTTTCCTCTTTCTTCCTAGGCAGAATTAATCTGAAAATCCCTGCTATTGTTTGATAGTTAATTACCTGCCTTTGGAGTCAAACAGCTCTGAAGCTCAGGTGAAAAGGAAAAAAATGCTCATGTCTAGAGAATGCTGTGGGAATAGGGAATGAAGCCAGTCCACTGACATCCGTTCCCCAAGTGAGTGGAATTCCTGGGAGAAAGGGAGATACCCAGCCAGTGGGTGACTTGCAAACAATAGAGCATTGGCCAGACCAGTACTTCATTTAACCTCTTATTGTCTCCCTGTTCCTAATCCTCTCCTCTTACCTATCTGCTGTATACAATTGTGTTGCTTTGTAATCTCCAATAATTAATTGACCTTGTCAAGCCAAATTTACTACTATGATTAAGAGAACAGAATGATAACTTTTAATTTATAGATACCTATGCACCATAGGGACTGAGGTTTAGCTCAGTTGGTAGAGTGCTGTTCTACAGGGTTTGATACCCAGCACTGCAAAAATGGGAGAAGGACCTGGCAGCCCACCCCCAAAACAATCTTGAAACAATCAATCATTGAAAACCCTACTCATAACAAAGAAGCACTGACATAGTGCTGGGCATGGCACAGTGTTGGGGAGTGTTTTGTTCTGTGGTATATACATTGCTATGACTCAGACTCAATTTAGCACCTCACAAAAACATGCACTATAGACTCTTCCTACCCTAAGCCTAAACAAAAAGAAATTGAAAACACTGAATTATCAAAAGGAATGATGTTATCTAATCCTTAAGTTGAAATCAAGAGGTTCTGTCTGTCCAGATACCTCAGCCAGAAGACACCATCCCCACCTGGCTCTATCAGTCTCCCAGAGAGCTGAGAAGACCTTCCACCCACAATTCCCATGCACACTTCAGCTGGCTGAGTCCGTGGTGGAGGAAAACATTGCCATCCAATTTCCAGCAGAAAGAAGTCACCTTCCAAGCACATCTGTCTTCTTCCCTCAGTGTCAGGAGCCCTGGGTGACAGACAGTGGGGACACTAGCCATCACAAGGTGCTTGCCAGTGACTGTTCTTCCTGCCCTGTTCAAGAAATAGAAGAAAAGGCAAACTGGCCTAGTCATAAGGCTCCACATCTAAATTTGGTAGAACTTCGAAAAAGTCAGGAAATTAAATTTCATTACAAAATTGAAGTACTCCTTAATGCACCCTAGAGAGCAGCTAGGAAGTAGGGCATTTTACCTGCAATTAACCTGCAAAATTCAGACAGCATGCAGACGAGACAACTCTGTCCTACCTGGTGAGTTTAGAAATGTGTCAAAGCACTTATGGAAAATGGAGGGATAGCATCCATGGGAAAGGCTAGATCAGTGCTCATGTCACAGTGACCCCACCTGAAACATCACTGAGGCCGACAATGAGCAGGGTGGGTACAAGTGCTTAAAGTGATCTTAGCAAAATGCTATAACTAAAGGCAGATTGGCTCAATTAGTTTCATTTCCTTTGCCTTCTGGTGTGCCTGGGAGGGGTCATCCCTCATGTCTTCTAAGCTGTTTGGAAAACATGGTGTCTGGTGCCTCCCTGGTCAGAAGAGTAGATGACAACAGGGCTCCTGTGCCCAAGCCCTTCACACCACTTGTGGCTCTGATGGAGCAGAGCCCAAGTGACCCGCCCTGCTTCACAGCACTTCATAGCTAGCAGTAGCATTCCTCTTGGTAAGCAGTGGGAGCTCTCTAGGGGAATTTTATAGGTAATCACCAAATTCATATCCCTTCATGGTTTCCCCTGGGGAGTCTTCTGAATTGCTTCTGAACTACCTCAGGTTGCAAGACTGTAGGATGGAGAAACTGGTGCTGAGTTCTCCTGGATCTTGATTCCTTCTGCAGCTTCCAAGCGAGAAAGGTTGTCCTGTTATTTTGGGGAAAGGACAAACATCAGATCCTTAGCAGCAGTATTTTCAAGATATATTCCTATAGCCTCTCATTTCCACATCAGAGATGGTGATTTATTCAAGCTGCACTGAAAGCAAAAAAAAAAAAAAAAAAATTTTTTTTGCCATACTTTGCAACATGCACCCAAAGTCCATTTTTTTATCTTTTCATTTTGCGTCAGGGTCCTGCTAAGTTATGCATGCTGCCTCTGGCCTCAAACTCATGATCCTTCTTCCTCAGCTTCCCAAATTGCTGAGATTACAATCATATGCTACCCTGCCGAGCAGAAGCAAACTTCTTAATTAAGGATTATATGAGGTCTCTTGATGGCTCCATGATCAAGCAGTACAAATCTGGCCAGTCCTAGACTATGTCCTCATTCTCCTATCCCTAAAGTTTTCTGCAGGTTGTACCTACAGGATATATGTACAGGGATATCAAGGGTAGCATCATTGATCTTAGTGCCATGACTGTTACAAAAAAGGCTCTTGTTGTTGTTGTTAGGTGCCATCTAGTCAATATCCAACTCATAGCAACCCACTATATATATAAATATAGCAAAACACTATTGTCAGTGCTTCTCTGCTCTTCATAAGATTTTCAATGGAAGATTGATTTTTGAGAGTGGGTTGCTGAGTCCTTCTCCCAAGCCTACAGCACCTGGTGTTTCCAGGCGGTCTCCCATCCAAGTACTAACCAGGCCTGACCCTGCTTAGCTTCTGAGATCTGACGGGACCAGATGCCACAGGACTATGGCTGCAGGCTAAGAAGGCTCTTAGTTACCCCAAGGCCTAAAAGACTCAGGCTGTTCTTCTCTTCTTAAGGTAAAATACTTTTCTTCTTAGGATCTGGGCTGAAGTTGGCATAGAAGGTCCATCTCTTTTTGAATTAAGATTGCCAGGTGATACCTCTCAATTCCATTCTACAGTATTTTGAAGCCAGGTTCTATGAACACAAAGATTTAGGTAGAGCTCCTGTCCTCCTAGTAGAACAGCCTGCCATACTAACAAGCGACTATTGTACAAGGTGACAGAGATGAGGATGTTTGTGTATATACATGCAATGAATTCGCTGAATGGAGTCATTGCCTTTCCCTGAAAGACTGGACAAACTGTAGAACACAGTTACATTTCCCAAGGATCCTCAGTTGTGAGTAGGGTTTTTAAGGATCTCAAGGGAAGAGTGGGCATCCCAGGCAGGGGCAATGGTGTGTGCAAAGCTTGAGAATCTGATGGTGTGTGACATGTTTGAAGAATGAAGGCACTAATGCGTCACAAAGCAGGGTTCTAGGGTGAAATTCCTGGGCATATCATCAGGCTGGTTGGCTACATCTCAGTTTTGGATACAGCAATGTAGGTTTTCAACACAGGCTTACTTTTGCTTGATATTCAGCAAGAATGCCAAGGAAAGTCACATTAACTTGGTTTGGTGGTGGACAGATAGCCAAAGGGCTATCAATGGAATAGAACGTGACAGGCACCTAGGCTAATAAACCTCAAGAAGAAAGGAGACTTGGAGGAGCATACCTAATCCCCACTGGTTCTAGGTTCAGAGCATGGTTAAGACACAAAGGGACAGGCTACCAAAGAGCTGTCTATCATCAAGTCCATTGTTGAAAGCACTTAGGAATTATAGTCACCACACTCTAGTCAAGGTGCATTTCTTTGTGTACTTGGAAGTAAAGTGTTTGCATTGGGTTTTGGTGTGATATTGTGATGATCAGACCACAGAGGATGAGGATGCTGCTAAGAATGATGCAGCCATGGGAAGGGGTCATCAGGCTGTCGGTCTCTAGCAGCCACTTTTCCATCTTACCTGAGAGCCCATATGGAGAAAAAAATGTTTGGTGTTTCTAATGATTCCGGCTGATTTCAATGTTATGGCAGAAGTCCTCCAGCCTTTTTGGCACCAGGGCCTGGTTTTGTGGAAGACACTTTTTCCACACACTAGGGTCAGGGGTGATTTTGGGATATGAGCTCTTGGGGAACAGCTGTAAATACAGATGAAGCTTCACTTGCTCAACTGCTGTTCACATCCTTCTTTGCAGCCCAGAACTTAGGAGGCCAAAGACAGTACTGGTGTGTGGCCTGGGGATTGTGGACCCCTGCATTATTATGTAACCCCCTGGAGAACACCTTAGGATATACATATTGGCTGTGGTAAATTAGCATCTACCATTGGTGGAAAGTGTAGCTGGCATGTGTAGCAGTTTGGCTCAATGGACAATGCTGCTAGAGTTGTCAGGGCTCCACATTTTTCTTTTGATCTTCATTTCTTGTTATTTGAGAAAGAATTTATTGATTTAAAATTAGGACAGTTTAATTTGGTGGCATGTTTTCTTTATGTCTCAATTATATATTCATGTCTTTGTGGTAAACTCAGCTGGTGGGGGATTAAGAATTCAAAATAGAGGATTTTCACTTGGCAAGTACTGTTTTCCACTGTGATTAATTGGGAGTCTGCACAATGAACCCGGCGTTGGCTCCGTTGGGGATTTAATAGCTTAGTAGAAAGAAGTAAATTTCAGGATTTAGGAGTCTTGGGTTCCAGTCCAAATTTTGATAATAATTACTTTGAGAAAATGACCTACTTAAACTTACTTTAAAGTATTCTCAGTTCGACATTTTATAGACATGTTTTGATACATCCCATCATCTGATTTGGAGAATGCTAACCCAAAAGATGCCGAGAAGCAGAGTGTGATTGTGTAGCAATGTCTTTTAGTTTTTAAATCATTTCCAGAGGAGATGAGAGTTGCAGGCTCTTACTCTGTTTGCTCTAGCCGGGCTCCTTTAAACAGATCCAGTCCTTTGTGCTGGTAACGTCTACATGGCAATGCGTGACATGGGACCTGTTCCCAGGAACCTGCCTGCGTTGCATCCCATTTTCCCCATCCTGAGCGCTCCTCGGGCGCTGTCCTTCAGCTCTGTCATCACCCTTCCCATCTCTTCTCACCAGTGTGACCATGTTCTCTGCTGGTCTTATAATTCTAATGCCCAGGCTTTAGAGTGGGGCAGTGGTGCTAATGTTGTCCCTGACTCTGAGGGTGCAGAGCCACCCAGCCCTTTCTTCCTACCCTCAGAAAGGAAGGGCAGAAGTTTTATTATTTTCCCCTTACAGACATGCATGGGCTGCTACGAGCTGAGTACTGAAATAAGGTTGGCACAGCTACATAGATGAGCAAAAAGGGTCCCCGTGATCAGGATGTATAATGGGGGTGGAGCAGCAATGAAAGGGTGACAGGAGATGCTGGGAGCAATCCCTTCGTGGGACTCCTAGGACTGAGATGTTAGAAACAGGGCTTCTGCTCTCCCAGAAGCCAAACAAATAGGAAAGTCTTTTGAGATGTGTGGTCTGGCATTTCAGCTCCAGACTGCGATAATGAACATAAAATGACTCACTTACCCACGCCCGCCTACAGCCACACCAGTGTGGCATCTGATCCTATCAGATCTCAGAAGCTAAGCAGGGTCAGGCCTGGCTAGTCTTTGGATGGGAGACCACCTGGGAAAACTAGGTGCTGAGGGCTTAGGAGAAGGACCCGGCAACCCACTCCCCCAAAATAATCAGCCATTGGAAGCCCCATGAATAACAGAGAAGTACTGACAATAGTGTTTCACCTGTTGTACATAGGGTTGTTATGAGTCGGACACTGACTCAACAGCACCTAACAACAACAACAACATTCTGCTGGAGGAGTTGATGATCCTGGGCTCTGGCTTCAGGGAGCCTCCACTCCATGCCCAGTTCATGTCACATCCCAGCCTCATTATTTTTATTTTTGTTTTCTGGTCACAAACCATTTGTAAGCTCCCCACCCCCCACCTAGAATTCTCTTCCCCATTCCACACAGTTAACCCTGTTTGTCCTCCATCCTCCAGCTCAGATGCCACTTCCTGAGGGAGGCGTGGCCAGACCTCCCTGTTTGGCATTAACCTCCACCACTCCCACCTCCGCCCAGAGGCAAGAGCCCTGCCCTCCATCCTGGTTCTGGCCACAGTGAGGCTGTAGCATTTGTGCGTGTGATCATCTGGCCATGTCTGCTCTCCTGAGCACAGGAGACTTGTCTGCTCTGCATTCTATCCTCTGTGCCTCCAACTTAATTGGCATTCAGGGACAATTTGTTGAGTAATGTATGGATCTAGAAAGTTTCTTTTTAAAAATAATTAAACAAACATTCACTGCATTTTGTCCACTACTCATTGTAGTAGGCTGAAGAAATACCAAGCAAAGATAGTACATTCTTATCCTGAGGACCTATGTTCTTGTTATTGTTAGGTGCCATCCAGTTGGTGTCCAGATCATAGTGACACTATGTACAACTGGAGAAATGGTATTGTTAGTGTTTCTCTGTTATTCATAGGGCTTCCAATGGGTGGCTGTTTTTTGAGAGTGGGTTGCCGAGTCCTTCTCCCAAGCCTACAGCACCTGGTGTTTCCAGGCAGTCTCCCATCCAAGGACTAACAAGGCCAGCCAGACCCTGCTTAGCTTCTGAGATCTGATGGGATTGGATGCCACATGGATGGTATAGCTGCAGGCAAGGGCCCATGAGTATACCCATAGTAGTGTCTTTGAAGATGTGATTAAGGATTTGAGATAAAGAGATTGTCCTGGGTCCTAAGTGTAATCACACATGCACTTTAAGAGGGAAACAGGGAGAGATCAGTAGTGACATACTCAGAGGAGAAGGCAATATGAAAGTGGAGCAGAGAGATTTGGAAATACTGGCCTTGAGGATTTTGAAGTAATGTGGCCACAAGCCAAGAAAGGTCAGCAGCCATGAGCAGCTGGAGTAACTGTGGGACAGACTTTCTTTGGGAAAACACTGATAGCTTGATTTCAGCCTAGTAAAACCATTTTGGACTCTTAGGGTGCAGAACTGTTGTTTTAAGACACCAAATCTGTGGGAATTTGTTACAACAGCAACATGAACCTAATACAATGGCTTTTGATATTTTGAGTTCCTCATAACTGGAAGTAAAAAAATAATATTCCAAATCTGCTGGACATTTAGGTTTTGTCACTGTGACAGTTAGAAGAAGACTCACATTTGGGGAAGACTGTTTGTCCATGCAGTTGATGCTTCATATTTGTAAATTCCAAATCCACAGATTCAACTAACCTGGAATCAAAGTTATGGATAGGGGCTGAGGGTACAGCAGAGCACTTTCCTAGCATGCACAAGGCTCTGGGTTCCATCCGCAGCACTGTAAAACAAAACAAAAAACAGGGGAGAGTAGTGTGTGACTATGCAGGCTGGGTCTCCAAACACAAGATAGCAGCCACCACGGTGTCTTGGATTGCCTGCTCTATGACAGCAATCAGCAAATCTGGGTCCATGAGCCCCATGCAGCCCACAGCCTATTCTGTTATGATCTGTAAGCTAAGACTGGTTTGTCTATTTTTTAAAATATTCTTATAAAAAGGAACTTGACATGGACTTGACATGGCTGACAATGCTTAAAATAGTTGCTGTCTGACCTGTTGAAGAAAATATTTTGCCCCCTGCTCTGGGGAATCCAGCTGCCTTGCTGGGAGGACCTCAGATAAGCCTGAGGCGAAGCCAGTAGCAGAATGAACTGAGTCCTCTCTCGGCGTGAATTTGCAGCTGTGAGTGAACCACCTTCAAAGTCCAGACTCCAGCCCACTTTGGCCCTCAGAGGGCTGCAGCCTCATCTGAACTTGACCAGATTCCTCATGAGAGATGCTGAGCTGGAACCACACACCCAGATCCCTCTCCAATAACTGATTCACAGAAGCCATAAGGCACAATAAATGACTACTGTTTAAAGCCTCTGAAGTATTTATCTATATTAGAAAAAAGTGCATCCATATTGAACATACACCAATTTTTTCTCTGTTTTTAAAAAATTTTTTGGAACTGGGGGTTGGACCCATGGCCTCACGCTTGCATGTTCTGCAAGTGCTGGACCACCCAGCTGCACCCCCAGTCCATTTTTTACTTTTTGAGACAGGGTCTCCCTAAGTTATGCAGACTGCTTCTGGTCTCGAACTTGTGATCCTCCTGCCTCTGCCTCCTGAGCTGCTGGGATTACAGGCATGTGCCACCGCACCCGGCACCAATTTTTTCTCCTGACATTATTCCCTAAACATTACAGTCTAACTAATACCTATTCACATAGCATTCACATATAATGTCTACATAACCCAGGGCTGATTTAAAGTACACAGGAGGATATGCGTAGGTTATAGGCAAACACTACACCATTCTATAGAAGGGACTTAAATACTTGTGGACTTTGGCTGGGGCAGGGGGGTCTTACAACCAATCTCCTGAGGGCACTGAAGGCTTCTGGATTTCTTTTTTAAAGACACCTGTTTGGAGACCCACTGTGGCATGTATGTGTAGTAAAGATATCATTTCCTTGTCTTTGGGATAGCTACAGGAGTCAATCGAAATAACTAAAATTTTAGCACTAACATTATACTTTCTGGTGTTGAAATGACTGACCTTGGCTGTCCTGGGGAATGAGGGTAGGGCAGAAAAGGATATCTCAGCCAAACAGGATTTTAATGAGAGGGGACTAAATTGCTGCCTAGTCTCAGCCTATGCGAATTGGTTGTGGAGGTGAGGTTTTATTGAAGATGAAATCCCTATATGTCTCCTGTTAACTGGGACTGGGCCTTAGTACTTGGTCTTCATTTCTGTGTCTATCTCATAGGCATCTTCCCCTCAAAATGGACAAAATAGATCTCTTTAATTCAAGCCTGCTCCTGCCTCTCCACTCCAAATCTGCTTCTACTGTCTTCACATCCAGGAAATGGCAATTCTGTTCTTGTTCTCCCAGTAGCTCATGTCAGGGCCTCAGCCTCAGCCCCACACTCTTCCTCAGTCTTCAGCAGAACCTGTTAAAATTGCTGAATTTTGAAATTTATCCAGAACCCTCCCTCTTCTCCCCACACCAGCCCTACCTCGCTTCCCCAAGCTGCCCCCATCTCTGTCTGGAGTATTCCACATCCACCTCCCTGAGGAATCTTTCTTTCACTCTTAGTCTTGATCTTTGGCTCTCCATGCTCAGAGACAGAGAACACATCTTCATAGGCTCTGTCATTCCTCCAACAGAACCTCCCACAGCATTGCATCCTGATGCACTCTGGGTAGAGGAAAAGCCTCTCGTGGTCCAGCCCCTGGCTTCACTCTGTCCTGCCCTCTGAACACACTGCCCTTTCCTACTCTCTCTACTGTACCTTGATGCTTTGGGACTACACCAGTGGTTCCGTACAGGGGCCCATGTTCACTCCCTTCTTTCTTAGGCATTTGCTCAGAGGTCACTTAGGGAAGGGGACTTCTGGACCACCTGTGGGAAGCAGCACTCCCTACCCCTCTCCTTACTCCATACCACCTTCCTCATGTTTTTATTAATAACAATGATCCCCTATGGGCATAATGCAGATAAACATATTAAGGGGTGTAGTCCATTAATCCCCACTAAAGCATATATTCCCTGAGGGTAAGGACTTGGCCTTATTTGTTCATTGTTCATTGTTTCTTCCAAATGCCTACAGTGGGGTCTGGCGCATGGTAGCTGCTCAGTAAGTGTTTGCTGGTTAAATAAGTGGATGAAAACAAAGACCTGCCATTGAGTGAGCTTGATCCTTTGTATCCCAGCCTTTATTCTGCTTGCTCATGTGGGAGAGCACAAGCTTTCTGTTATTTCTAATCAGACCAGGGGACCTTAAGTGAGTTGGCTGGATGGATTTTCTTGGCAAGGGGACCGAGGAGGCTGGTGATCCAGACTGAAGGATTAGCACACATGGCTGAACAGAGTCCAGGAGATGGAGTCCTGGTTGCCCCGTGTGGTGGGCTGGCTGGACAGCAGGAGCTGTGGGAGGGACCACAGCAGGCAGGACTAGACAGGCTGGGGCTCTGCCTCCCTAAGAGAGGTGGATCCCACCGTGGAGGAAATGAGGAGACAGGATGGTCTCGACACAGGAAATTGTATGAGTTGTTTCAGGAAGACATTTGGTATTAGAATGGACAATGCCGTATCAAGGGAATTTAAACAGGGAGACCGAGAGAGTCTGAGAACACAGAAGAGGGTGGGTGCTATGTTATCCTGGGTCCTGACCTGCAGTAGTCCTTCTCTCCTGGAGGGGATCGACAAATACTGTATTAGACAAGCCAGTGAGTGGCCAGAGTGTGTGTACATAAGGAGAGGATGTGCATATAGAGAGAGGGTGTGCACACAGGAAGAGGTGTGCACACAGGAAGAAGTTATGCACACCTGAAGGACAGGCAGGGTCGACAGTTATGTCTTGTGGCTCCGTTTTCCCTGAAGGACCATATTCCAAAGGTTCTGTGCTTTCAATGTGTGGTTTGTTAAGGTTGAAAGTGAGTGGACTCTCATATGTATAACAAATTCTAGAAAAAGTTTATGCCAGATTTTGTTTCAGTTTGTAATTCCAAGAAGATGGCCTTTGGATTATTGAAATGAAATCATGTCAGCAAGAGATGAGGTTTTTGTGAACACAGGATAAAGCCTAAAATCAGATAGGCAGTCCAGGATAAAGCTCCAGGGGGACCAGTTAACTGGAGGCCATGTTCAGAAGCGGGAAGGAAAAGAGGGTCAGAGAATACCAAACATGAGCTATCAAAGGACCTCTGACCTCCTGTTCTTGCTGCATGCCTAGAAATCTTCAGAGCAGTTTCTAGGGAAAAGGAAAAAAGGGTAGATCCTTCTTCCCAGACTTGCTGGACCTGAAATCCCCTAGAGATTTTCCTATGGGTGGGTTTGCGAATCACGGGTCTAAGGCCCAGCTGTGCTCAGGCCCTGAGGGACCTGAAGGTCAAACTGGGAATATTTCCTACATCAAATTCTAAATTACATTCTTGCTCATTAATGGGAGCTCTGTCAAATAAGGTCAGAGAGTGTCTTTCATGTTTCTAATTACAATGTGGTTTTCATCTCTCTGGGCTTGGTGCTGTGCTGTTGTTCAAAGGAAAAATAGGAAACAGAGACATAAATCTGTTCACCAAAGTGGGTCGACACAGTCTTACTCTACATTCTCCTAATTTGTTTTCAAATCCTTCCTAAAGAAGTGTTAGGCTTCCACCATCCATTGCTACCAATAAGACATGGCGGCACTTCCTTTCTCTCCTTGTTATTGTTGCTGTTAGGCACCATCTAGTTGTGTCTGGCTCATGGAGACCCTCATAGGGTTTTCAATGGCTGATTGTTGTGAAATTGCCTCAGTTGTGGATTGCCACATCCTTCTCCCATTTTTTGTGGTGCTGGGCTGGGAATTGAACTTGGGATCTCAGAGACTGCAGAGCGGCGCTCTACCAATTGAGCTAAATCCCACCCCTTCTCTCCATAGTCAGAGAGCATTCAGCCATCTTGGTGCAGTCAAGGGATATTCCAGATATTCCCTATACCTTTCTTTACCTGTATTTCACATAATAAGTGAATCTTCCACAAGCAAACACTTGATTAGAGTTAAAGTATGGTGAGCCCCGTAGGGAATCACTAGTGCATGGGAACAGGTCAGTGATGGCTATCTATGGCCCCCAATTCAGGAGGCTTGGTGATTAGCCATAAGAGGTAAACAGGGGCAGAGTCATGACTGTCTCTATAGCCACACACAGAAACTCCTGCCTCAACTTTTAGCCTAGGCTTTGATTGAAGAAAGAATCATTTATAACATAACTTCCTTCCACCCTTCATTCACTCACCAGGCAAATATTCATTGAGCTTCTGCTGTGATTCAAGCCTCCTGCCAGATTTGGGGTAGAACACAAACACGTACCTATCCCCCCAAAATAATATGCTAGTGGATGACAAGACAGATAAGTAGCTCGAGGTAACATAAGGAAAGTTTTGGACTGGTACCAGGGGCTCTGGCCAGGCCCCAGAGATGGCCCCACTTCTGAGGCCCTCTCAAATTCCAGTGCATCTCCCAAAGGAAGCTCACCTAGAGCTCAGGCTGAGTAGGGTTAGCCAATGAAGTAGGGAAGTTGACATGTGCAAGGACTGGGGGGAGAGTGGCAATGTGGCCCCCTTAGAGCAGGGAAGAGCCTCCCACATAAGTGCTAAGAAGGAGAGGGTGAAAGATGAAGGCTCAGGTGTGAGCAGAAGCTACATCTCAAGGGGCCTTGTGAGCCAAGCTCTGCACTTTGGGATTTTCCTCCAAAGGAGAGGCACCCAGATTAGAATGTAGAATGTACATAGTTTGAATCTAAGAAAATTATAAATCATCAAAAGGGAAATAGAGCACATAAAATGGACTAGCATGGATAATTTTGAATTAGATAATCATATAGTCTAGTATACCAGGAATGAGAGATTAAAGAGAAATGGGGTTGCATCACAAAAGATATCTCAAGATCTATCCTGAAGTACAATGCTGTCAGCAATACAATAATGTACATATACCTACAAGGAAGGCCAGTTAATATGACTACTATTCGGATTTGCACAGCCAAGACTAAGACTACAAATGAAGATAGGGATAATTTTACCAGCTTTTGCAATCTGAAATAGATTGAACATGCAATCAGGATATACTGATAAGTACTGACAACTGGAATGTAAAAGTTGTAAACAAAAAAGAAGGCTCAATAGTTGGAAAATATGGCCTTTGTGACAAAAAATGATGCTGGAGATCACATGATAGAATTTTTTCAGATCAATGGGATTTTCATTGCAGATACATTTTTTTTCACCAACATAAAAGGTGACTATACACATGGAGCCTACAGCCATAGCACTGTGGCATGCGATCCTGTCAGATCTTGGAAGCTAAGCAGGGTTGGGTCTGGTTAGTGCTTCAATGGGAGACCGCCTGGGAACACCAGGTGCTATAGGCTTGGAAGAAGGACCCGACAACCCACTCCCCAAAATCATTCCCCCATTGAAAACCCTATGAATAGCATAGAGGCACTGATAAAGTGTTTTGCCTGTTGTACCTAGGGTCGCTATGAGTTGGATACCGACTCAATGGCACCTAACAACAACAACATACACATGGAATTCACCAGAAGGAACATACAGGGACCAAATTATCTGCATTTGTGGAAAGAGACAATCTAGAAGCTCAATATCAAATGTCAGAAAAAGACCAGGTACTCACTGTGGATCAGACCATCGACTGCTGACAAGCAGGTTCAAACTGAAACTGAAGAAAATTAGAACAAGTGTGCAAGAGCCAAGGTATGACCTGGACTGTATCCCACCTGAGTTCAGAGACTACCCCAAGAACAGATTTGGTGTGTAAGACACCAATAATAGAAGACCAGACAAGTTGTCTCGTAACATCAAAGACATAATTCATGAGGAAAGCAAAAAGTTATCAAAAAGACAGCAAAAAAAGAAAAGACCAAATTACAAGTCAAAAGAGACTCTGAAACTTTCCCTTGAACATCAAGCAGCTAAAATAAAGGAAGACAGGAAGAAGTTAAGGAACTAAACAGAAGACAAAATCATGTATTATAATGACATGTGCAAAAACCTGGAGATAGAAAACCAAAAGGGAAGAACATGCTGTTTTTCTCAAGCTTAAGGAATTAAAGAAAAAAATTCAGGCCTCAAATGGCAATAGTCGATAATTCTACAGAGAAATATTAATGATGCAGGAAATATCAAAAAAGATGGAAGAGTACAGAGTCATTATACCCGAATTAATCCCAAAGCACTCAGCCATTGAAAAACCATATGAGGGTCGCTATGAGTCGGATACCGACTCGACAGCACCTAACAACAACATACCAAAAAGGATTAATGAATGACCAACCATGTCAAGAGGTTGCATTATCATCACAAACTAATGGTACTAAAGGGTGAGCAGGAAGCTGTCTTGAAGAATTAGTGAAACATAAGGCTCCAGGAATTGATGGAATACCCATAGAGATGTTTCCACAAACAGATGCAGCACTGGAGATGCTGACTAGTTTACGTCAAGAGACTTGGAAAACAGCTACCTGACCAACTGACTGGAAGAGATCCATATTTCTGCCTATCCTTAAGAAAAGGGATCCAACCAAATGTGGAAATTACCAAACAATATCATTAGTATCACATGCAAACAAAATTTTGCTAAAGATCATTCAAAAGTTACTGGGAACTACCAGAAAATCAAGCCAGATTCAGAAGAGGGCTTAGAACCAGGGACTTCATTGCTGATGTCAGATGGATATTAGCGGAAAGCAAGAAAACCAGATAGATGTCTGTCTGTTTTATTGGCTATGCAAAGACATTTGACTGTGTGGATCATAAAAAATTATGGGTAATATTGCAAAGAATGGGAATAACAGAGCACTTAATTATGTTCATGAGGAATCTGTACATGAAACAGCAGGCAGTCATTTGAACAGAACAAGGAAACACTACCTGGTTAAAAGTCAAGAAAGGTGTGCATCAGGACTGTATCCTTTCCACCATACTCTTCAATCTCTATGAGGAGCAAATAATTTGAGAAGTTGGACCTTATGAAGAAGAACACAGCATTATGATTGAAGACTCATTAATAACCTGTGTTATGCAGATGACACAACTCTGCTTGCTGAAAGTGAAGAGGATTTGAAACATTCACTGATGAAGATCAAGGAGCACAACCTTCAGTATGGATTGCACCTCAACATCAAGTAAACAAAAATCCTTACAACTGAGTCAGTACACAACTTCATGATTAATGGAGAACAAACTGAGGTTGCCCAAGATTTTGCTTTACTTGGTTCTACAATCAACACCTGTGGAAGCAGTCGTCAAGAAATCAAAAGATATATTGCATTGGGAAAAACTGTTGCAAAAAACCTCTTTAAAGTGTTGAAAAGTAAGATGTCACATTGAAGACAAAGGTGTGCCTGACCCATGCCATGGCATTTTCAATTGCCTTATCTGGTTGTGAAAGCTTGGACACTGAATAAGGGAAACAGGAGAAAAATTAATGTTTTTGAATTATGGTGCTGGAGAAAATTTTGAATATACTATAAACTACCAAAAGAATCAACAGACTGGTCCTAGAAGTGCTACCAGAGTGCTCCTTGGAAGCAAGGATGACTAGACTGACTTTTATGTATTTTGGACATGTAGTTAGGAGGGACCAATCCTTAGAGAAAGACATCATGCTTCGGTGAGTGGAAGGTCACCCAAAATGGAAGACCCTCAACCAGATGGACTGACACAGTGTCTGCAACAATGGGCTTAAACATAAAAAAGATGGTGTCCGGCACAGAACTGAGTAGTGCTTTGTTCTGTTGTCCATGGGGTCTTTCTGAGTGGCACCCGACTTGATGGCACTTAACAACAACAACAACAATGTCTGTGCTGATCAGGACCTCTCCCATGTTTTTGTTGGAAGGAGGACATCTGGGAGTAATGCTAAGACAGGAAGCCCCGAGGGTTAAGCTCCCTACACTCTGCTCCTCTCCCAGCCCTGCCCTGTGTGTAGAGGAGGCCTGGGTGCTGCAGTTCCCCTCCAGCATGGCTCAAGTCCCTGACTGACTCCCCTCCTGGACTCCTACTTCCCGGTACCGGGGTCAGGGTGGAGTCAGTGCAGAGTCTGGCTGCAGTGCACTGGCTCTCACATGGTCATTTTCTTTTTTACTCCCTCAGGTTCATTTGTCATCTTCTGACACTGGCAGTTGTCAGTCTTTTTCCTTTTCTTTTTCATCATAGTCTGTTTGATTCTTTGGGGCGACTCTGGTCTGAGCCTCGGTTCTCTTCTGGGTCCGGACACTGTTGTTCACATTGACCTCCACGCTTGACACCTTGCCCTCTTTTGCTTAAGTGCTCTTAGCTCTCCTAGGGCTCAAAGTTTCTGTCTTGCTGCTGCTGCTTCCTCTCCTTCCTCCCCTTTCTCATCTTCCCTTAGCTCTCCCTTGTCCCTTGCCATCCCTTAGTTTTGCCGGGCTGCACCTGCTGCCCTCAGTGCCACAGGGTCTCATCACCTGGCACCTGTGCACTAGCTGCTTCTCTGCTCAAGGGCCACAGGTTTTGCCTCCAGCACTCCGAGCTCCCACTGCCATTGGGAAGAGGACCAGTGATCAGAGGCACCTATTATTTATTTTTCATTTAACTTCATAGCTTTGCTCGCAATGTATCATATGGTTTCCCCTGGGGAGCCCACATCCAACCCCGGATGAAATCCTTGCCTTACACGGCCTGGGGAGGGAAAGGGGCAGATGGCGTGTTTAAGGTTTCTTTCTTTTTTTAGCAGTACTGGGGATTGAACCCAGGGCCTCGCTCCTGCATGCTATGCAAGTGCTGGACCACTGAGCTGCACCCCCAGCCCATTTTTTTTTTTTTTACTTTTTGACACAGGGTCTCGCTAAATTACACAGACTGCCTCTGGTCTCGAACTTGTGATCCTCCTGCTTCTGCCTCCGGAGATGCTGGAATTACAGGCATGCACCACCGTGCCCAGCGCGTGTTTAAGGTTTCTTTGTTGAGACTCAAATATGTTTCACCTGTGTGCGCTGTCCCTGATGGGTTGTGTGTTTGAGCATGGGGTTGGGTTTATGAGGACTCTGTGTGTGTGTGTGTGTGTGTGTGTGTGTGTGGTCTGGGAGATTTCCATTTAGTTCTGAACTTGTGTCTGATCATGGTCAAAACAAACTTGTGCTATTTGCCCTAGGGCATGTGAAGGCTATCAGGGGAAAGGGGGCTCAACCTTGGGCTGGGGCACCTTTGGAGGTGGGGCTGCTTCTCCACTGTCATTCGTCCCAGCCATGGGGCTGACGGCAGGAGGAAGGGGTTTCCTGGGACAGTGAAGCCTCCACAGTAGCTAACTGTGGGCTGAGCCCAGGGACCTGCTGCCTCACTCTGCCCAGAGGCCTCTTCTGCCCCAGGTGGGTTCCCCTCAGACCCAGGGTGCCCTTAGCTGGTGTAGTCACAGCGGACTGTAAACATCGCTTCTCATCTCACAAAACTGTTAGAGGCAAGTGGGGGAAGACAGTAGTAGGCAGGCTTCCATGCAATGACAGCAATATTTATCGCTGTGGGTCATCAAAAGCTTATAGTGTAGCAGCCAGCAGCTAGATGAAGCCCTTTATGTGTAGACCTCCTCTATGCTCAGAACAGCCCTGTGCAATAGATGCTCTCATTACCCTCACTGTGGAAAGCAGGGAGCCAGCTCTCTCCTGGGTGAGGTTAGTAAGTGGCAGGGCGAGAATCTAAACTCAGGCCACCTCCCTCGACACAGCCCGCCGGAGGCACTAACTTCTCTTGATGAGCAAAGGCTCAGGGTAATCAGACTCCAAGCCCTGGATCCAACTAGGCATGGGATTTGCAAGTCCGATCCTGGGCTCCAGTTGGTTCAGAGCTAGAAGCCACCCCACCCACCACCTCTCCAGCGATTCTCAGTCAACTGGGCTATTGTCAAACACCACTGCTGAGGTCCTCGTCAGAGATTTTGATTGAATTTATTGAAGACAAGGCCACCATGTCATTATTTTTAAAAACCCCTGGGTGCTCCTGTGGTTCAGCGATGAAGGAAGGCAGTGTTGTACTACAGATGGGAAAATGTGAAACGGGCTGCTGGCGGGCTCTTAATCCGAGGTCATGGCCCCGCTTAAAGAGAATCCTGAGGACTAATCCTGGGTCTCTCGGCTCTCATTGAGCGCTCTTTTCCTCACCCCTGATTAAAGAGTTTGGACTTAGATCCACTGCTTCGGGATAATAGCTGTGCCACTGGCTTTCTGTGCCTTCATTTTCTATCTGTAAAATGAGGGCAATACTCCTGTCAGGAAGGGCTATTGTGGTGATAATGGAAGATGGTACCACCTAAAGGTGTCATAATCCAGCCCAGCATATGGCAGTTTTCTTTTCTTTCTGGATATAAGGGTTCATTCATTAAATATCAGTCTCACCAGACCTTCTCAGGAGCTCCAGTGGCAATCATCAGTAACATCAACTCTGAATTTTAAAAAGTACTGTGTAAGCCAAGTACTTTCCTTTATTAGACTCTGAAAATAACATGTGCTCTTCACAGGTATCCTGAGCAGGCTGGCACCCCGTGGGGCCTTAGTGACGTTTTCTGAAGTGTGTCTGGCCAGTGGTTTGGTGGAGGTAGAACCAGCATTTACATTCTGTGTTACCACACTGCTCCCCTGGCATGGGATCCCAAACAGGGCACTTAATGATCTGCCCCCTGAATTCTTCTCCATCGTATCACTGAATGTACAGATGGTTATGATGCTGGCAATGAGAACTAATGTTAGCACGCACCCTATAAAGTAGCTAGGTCTTTTTCTATGGAATAGATTTATTTTTTTAAGGGGCATGATGTTTTCATCATTGGTTTTAAATTTAACTGAAAAAAAGTAAACAGAGCTTATGGTAGAATGGAGTTTGCACTCTAAAGATGCACTTACTCTTCCTGAGTACCTTCTAACCTCCCTAGACTCTTTGGATAAGGATGTTCTGCTCTTAGCTTCCTCATACCAGTTGGTCTCCACACTTGAGGCTTCTCTTCTTCTCACTTGGGCTACATGGTATCCAGCAGCCCACTAAAGCCTGTGGCTTCCCTCCTGTGCTTTCCATCCTGATAGAGACCTCTTCATATCCAGCACAGCAGAGCCATGTCTATAGGGCCCTGATGGGATCTGCTCTGGGAAATGTACGTCAAATGGTATCATCTCATCCTGCCTCCCTTACCATCGCCAGTTCCTCTTTCTTCTGCATTAGCAATCTTGAATGATAGGAAATCTTTGCACCCAATGCTCAAGAGAGACAGAGAATCAAAGGTTATCCTTGGTTGCTCCCTCTCCATAGCTGTCCTCATTAGGTCTCCTGGTTCTGTAGATATCACTCTTTCCTAACTTTCCATCTGTATTTTCACTGCCTTGGTTCTACCATTTATCCCGATGTACCCACTTGTCTTTATACCACTGCTGTCCTCCACCATGCATCCTTCAGTTACAGTAATAATCACAGCAAACACTGGTTGGGTCCTTACCACATGGTAGGTTCGAGGCTTACCTTTGAGACTCTCATTCAATCTCACACTGACCTCCTGCAGTAGATAGTACTGTAATATCTATAATTTGTAGATGAGGAAGCCAAAACTCAGATGGGTTGTAATCTTTCTAAGGATCATGCAATGGAAGATAGAGCTTGAGTCTTGATCTGCTGTGCAAAGCAGCCCAACAGAGTGTCAATTCACTCTTTAGGCTTAGCTTTCTCTGCTTTCTCAAAAGCATCCTGCCAAGTGTGGCTTCCTGTGGAGAAGTCATTTTTTTTTAATGTTATTTCTTTTTGGGTCTCCCCATCTCCGCAGGAATGTTGATTTCATTGCATTTTCATAATATTTCATGCTTTAATTTAATTTATTTAGTACTATTATATAGTGCCCTGAGCACCTTGGAAGAAGCGAGAATTTTATAAATAAAATTATTATTACAGCTGCTCTGATGGCAGCCCCTGAGCTGTTTGGTGGATATATCAATTACTCTCAGTGCTGAAAATTTTCACCTCAAGCCCTTTCTGGTCCATGTTTTCCTTGGCTTTTGTGACTCTATCCTGCTTGTTTTCATTCTGACAGTCTTTCTTACAGCCTTCCTCCTGATTACCCCCATCGGGGGCGTTCACAGGTCAGTTGAGCAGAAGTTCCATGCCATGCATTTCTGGAAAGCACGACCTGCTTTTGTTAACCTTTTTGAATCCCATTTGCTGGACCCGTAATGTCAGCTCTGCAATGACTCGTCCCTCCTCGTCCCCCTCATGCGCAATAAGACCTCATTATCTATGCGTACATGGCAGAAATCTCCCCCAGAAGACTCTAGAGCTGGGTGTGAATTGATGACAACATTATTTGGACCAGAAGACCTCAGAACTTTAAACTGCCTGGCTTATTCAGATCAAAATTTTCTCAGTTTTGAAATCATGTAGTGCCCAAAGAAAAGAAATAGGTAAGAGCCCCTGTGGTACTGACTGTCATTTCTAGCATCAAGCCCTCCATCAGGAGGTCGCCTACTACCTCACCATCTCACAGCTCTTCACTGGGAAGAGAAGACCACTGTCTTCTATCTGTAGTTTCAGCAACATGCTCAATCATTTACAAGGTAAACCAGTGGCTAAACTAGAATTACCCACTGGATATATCCCAAGTCAGCCTTCTATCTGAAGCCTCCTTCTCCATTCTACTTTTCTGTTTTTAATATGCTCTATTTTACTACTCTGCCTATAGCCGTACCACTGTGGCATTCGATCCCCTTAGATCTTGGAAGCTAAGCCAGGTCAGACCTCCTTAATACTTGGATGGGAGACTGCCTGGGAAAACCAAGTACTGTAGGCTTGGGAGAATGATCCGGCCACCCATTCCCAAAATCAATCAGCCATTGAAAACCCTATGAAGAGCAGAGAAACACTGACAATACTGTTTCTTCTATTGTACATAGGATTTCTGCCGACTAGACAACACTTAGAGACAACATTTTACTACTCTATTCTGTTCATTCAATAAAAATTAATCACTCACCTTTTCCAGTTACATATCTGGCATGTACAATGATGAGCAGCCCTGACATTTTTCCTTACTCCTTTTATAGTCTGAGTTCTTCATTTCTTCTGTTACTCTCATTTGACTTACCTCCCTCTCAAGCATCTATTCTCTTCATAATTTATAATTATCTTCAGGATTTGCAAGGAACTTTCCTCATTAACCAGGAGCAGTATAGTGCACTGTCTCTATTCTGCTTTTGTTCTGATTTGTTTTGTTTTTAAGAAAACACATAGGAGTAGCCTCTCTGCCTATGATAGATGGGTTTATTCCTGGTCAAGCAGGGGCTGTCACCTGCCTTGCCTGAGGCTTCTTATGTGATGAGCAGCCTGTTGGCTTCAGTCGTCCCTGCTGTTTCCCAGCTACACTGGGAGGCTTAAATGGAGGAAAGACAAGAGCACTCACAAGAACTTCTTGTACTGTACGCATTGCCATGTGTAGCTCCGATGTTTGGAAACACAGTGAGCTTGCTCAAGGTTGAGATACACGGCCTTCTCTCCTGTCCAGCCACAGGTGTTTGGATATCTAACGACTATTCTTCCTTCTGCCTGCAGCCATACCACTGGGGTGTCCAATCCTGTCAGATCTCAGAAGCTAAGTGGGGTCGGGCCTGGTTAGTCATTGGATGGAAGACCACCTGGGAACACCAGATGTTGTAGGCTTGGGAGAAGGACCCGGCAACCCACTCCCCCAATTCAATCAGCCATTGAAAACCCTATGAACAGCAGAGAAGCACTAACAATACTGTTCTGCCTGTTGTAGGTAGGGTCGCTGCCAGCTAGACCAGACCTAACAACAACAATTCTTCCTTCTAGCCAACTTAGAGTCTGAAATGAACTATGACTCAGATACTTAGACCAGAAAAAAATAGGGAAGAGGAGATCCATTTTATCCTAAAGGGAAGAGTAATCTCCAGTGAAAAAATGAGTAGCTGGAAATATTTAAATAGCTATAAAGGATGCCACGAGGAGAGCCATATAATGAAATTCAGTTTTCCTGAAGCCCACAGATGCTTTGCAATCCACACACTAATCAGAAAAATCCCAAGCAGTTTTGAGTTCCTGGGCCCAGCCTTCTCAATATCTCTTTATCAGCCCGTGGCAATTTGCATCCCTAAGTACAAACCACTGCTCTAGATGTTGCTGGTACTGAATAGGTCTATTCTTCTGCAGTGTCTCATTCCGTCATGAGGTGGCCTGGTACAACTCATCAGGTGTCACCTGTCCAGAGTTTCTCTAAGGTGCTCCAAATCTGGGCCCCTCCTAGCCCGCCCTTTTCTACAAATACAGTGCGAATGTTGATGGCTTTCCTGAATAGATCTCGACAGGCCTGGCTGCTAATTGAAGGCTGGCTTGGTCCATTTGCCCCTCTTTTATTGAGTAGCTCACATCAATCTCACACAATGCTGTGTCAGTCCCTTAATAACAGTGGCCAGCAAGCCCATGAGGTAACAGGATAGGAATCAATGGGACCTGCGATTGTCTGCTTGCCAGACTCTCTTGTCAGCCCGGTCCCCATCCATCCTGCCAACTCCCTCTCCTCTGGGACTAAGACGTTTGAAAACAGTGCAGCAGCCTCATCTCCCAGGCAGTGTTTTTCTCCATCATTTGCTTTATTAAATATTGATTTTCTGTTGCATTATTAAACCTTAAGTCCAGAGCATAAATTCTGGGTTGATACTTTAATCTGGCTCTCCTCTTTTTTTTTTTTTTTTTTTTTTTGGCTTTTAGAACTGATTTTCAGGCCAGCTCTCATGGGGAATCTTTAGGCAACTCGGGGCCCTAGAGGAAACTTCTGCAGGAAAGAGAGGGGCCCAGAGCTGAGAGACAGCTCAGCTTGCTATTCATTCCAGAAAGCACTGTGCTTGTGTGAAGCAGACCTTCACTCTATGCTTGTCCCAGACACAGGAGCCCATGTGCTCATTGGGATTCAGAGGGTTGTGCACGGAAGGTCTTTTATATTCATACCTTGAAACTATGGAGTAAGCAAATAGGATGCTGAATTGATTCTAGCCTTGGAAATCATGGAGTGCCAGACATCATCAATCCATTGTCCTTCCCCACTCCCTCTTTTCTGTCTCTATTATTTCTAAAGATTTGAGCCAGAGATTATAGACTACAATCCCAGAAGTCTTTGGCTTTTCACTTATTCTAGGGCTTCTGGTTCTTTTATTTTTTTCTTTTCATTTGTGAGACAAGGTCTCCCTGTGTAGCTCAGGCTGGCCTCCAACTCAAAGTCCTCCTGCCTCAGTCTCCCAAGTGCTGATATTACAGGCATGTACCACCATTCCCTGCCCTCCAAGTTCATTCTTCTTCTTCTTCTTCTGTATTCTCCTGAAAGGCTGGGAATTGAGTGGTCACCTATCGCAATCCAGTGGAGAATTGAGCCATCAGACATTTATGAAACTTTCCAAGAGGGCCAGACCGTGCCCACTAGCCAGCTTAGCCGAAGTGGTCTCTAGCTTTACTTCCCCTTCCTGGCATAGCTTCCTAGACCCACACTGTCATTGCCCTGAGGCTAGGTAAAGGGGAGGAGTCTGAAGATCCGAAGCAGAAGCAATTATGCTTTCCCCCCCCAACACTGACCAAAAAGGGAAAAATAAATAAATAAATAAACCAGGAACAAAAATGGAAGCAGACCTTTCTGGAGCTGTTCTGGCAGGATGGCAGGATGTTGTCATTCAATGAATGTTTGCAGAGAGCTGCGAGGACTTCCCTGCCTGACCCTAGAGCACCCCATCTTTCTATCCATGTCTGGGAGATCCTGCATCCCCAGAAATCTAGAGGTAGGGAATTGTTCCTGGGCCCAGCAGAATCTTTGGTGAGGAGAGGGGGAAAGGATGCCTTTGATTCCCTCTTTAGTCTGTGATGGAGCGGGCAGCTCCCTCAGGCTGGCCACAGACTCCTGCCAAAGTAATCCCCCTCCTGCCAGAGGCCAAGTGCTGACTGAACCCATGCCGCCAAGTCAGGTGCCATTGAACAAATGGTGTTTGGGGAATATTTGACAGAAACTATGTGAAAGTCAAGGTGAAAGAGAGTGATTGCTCTATTTTCACCAGCATCTCATATGTCACCAATACCCTTAGGCCTCCAAGAAATCAGAGATGTTCTTTTGAAGGTCGTGGAAATTTCAGATCATGGATCTTCATAAGACCATTTCTAAAACTACAGTCCTCTCCACAACATAAGTAGGTAGATAGTACTTACCTTTCATTTGAATAATCAGTAATAAGTAACAAACTTCCTCCTCATGTAACTCTTAATTAATTCCTTTCAAAATACTTGGGTTTACACACACACACACACACACACACACACACACCCCTCATGATGAAAACTTTCTTCCTTCTACTGTCTACCTCTTAGTTACTTCTTCTAGAAGCAAATAGAAAGAACCAAATTCTTTGCAGTTAAACGAAGTGGTTCGCTTTTAATTAAGAGCCATGAATTTTGAATCTCACTGTGTAAATATCTACAAATAGTAGAACAGAGTGACTGAGTATTGGCAGGTGCATATGCTGCATCCTAATATTTAATCTCTCAGAGTTCTAGCTTTCTCATTTATCACAGCTTAAGGATAACCACTCATCAGTTTACTAGGAAGGGGGATTGAAATTAGGTGGAATCCCTAACATTTGGAAGCATTCAGTATTTTTTAAAATAGAGTATGAAAAATATTTGCCAAATACCTTTTGTATGTTGAGCACCGTGGTAAGTGTTGAGAATAGAAAAGAAGTGATGAATGGTCCCTGGCCTCAAGGTGGGGATTACAATATTGGAAGACACCTAGGATGTTCCTTACATCTTCTCTTCCCCTGCCTAAGTAGATCAAGCATCACCCACTGTACTCCACTCATTATATTCCAAGTACCTCTTCACCCAAAAGATGTAACTTTTTTGAGTACAAGTGCCATTCACTGACTGTCACCTATTTTCTCAATACGTACTGGTTATTGGAGGAATTCTAATTCTGCATCTTTCCTTTGTGATAGATTCTGGTGTCTTCATGTCCCTCTTTAGGAGTTAGCTGGCTTTTTCCCAGAGCTGAAGACACTCACAGAGTTCCAACAAGTGTGAGCATGCTGATTTTCATCTCATTGCCTCTGCGTGTCCCATTGCTGACCTCCTTTCCCCTGTCTTAGCACATTTAGGCTGCTAGAAGAGAACACCATAAACTGAGTGGCTCATACACAACATAAATTCAGTTACCACAGTTCTGGAGGCTGCAAAGTCCAAGGTCAAGGCATCAGCAGATTCTGAGTCTGGATAGAGCCCATTTCTTGATTCATGTTGTTGTTAGATGCTGTCAAACAAAACACCCCTGGCACTGTGCCATGCCTGGCATTATGGCCAGTGCTTCTCTGCTATTAATAGGACTTTCAATAGCTGATTGTTTGGGTATTGTTTCAGAAGTTGCTGCCACGTCCTTCTCCCATTTTTGCAGAACTGGGGATCGATCCTAGGGTGTGAGAGCACACAGAGCAGCACTCTAGCAATTGAACTGAACCGCAGCCCTTGATTCCTAGATGGTATCTTCTTTCTAGAACTTCACGTTGTTGAATGGATAAAGAGCCTCTCTCTGGCTTCTTCCATAAGGGCCCTAATACTATTTATGAAGACTCTGCTTTCAGAACCTAATCACCTCCTAATGTCCTTGCCACCTATTTCCTTGGGAGTTAGGATTTCTGCATGTGAAGTTTGGAGAGAGAGGAACGTTAACTCCGTGTACTTTAATACTTCTATTTTCCATTGGGTTCTTCCATTATTTCTGCCTACCCAAGCTTTACCAATGAAAAATACCCATTTGAATTACAAGAACTCACTCAAATGACTTAAGGTTTATTGGAGAAATGGGGCAGATTCTGTGGAAACAAATCCAGAAAGCACAGCTGATCCTGGTGGGAAGAGCCCTGCCCACAAGACCTCCTGTGTGTTCCTCCTGTTGGGCTGAGTAGTTTTCTTTTCTTGTTTCTTTAGCAGAAGAAAAGTGAAGGAAAAGCACTAAGGTGTTCCCTATGGTGGTGTCTTGAATCTCTTACTTTAGTTTCTCTGATCTCCACCAACATCTTCTCCCATCTGGCTTTGGTGCACATGACAGCTTGTCAGATCACAACTACTTGCTTAGGTTTTGATACCTTATGTCTAAGTGCAGAAAAGCAAGTCATAAAGTCTTCATTGAGTTAGGTGACCACCCTTCATCCCATCAACTACTGTTAGCGTAACTTTGTTGTTAGGTGCCGTTGAGTCATGTCCGACTCATAGTGACCCTCATAGGGTTTTCAATGGCTGATTATTTCAGGATTGCCTTGGGAGTGGGTTGCCAGGTCCTTCTCCTATTTTTTTGTGGTGCGGGGAATCGAACATGGGACCTCAGAGACTGCAGAGCAGCGCTTTACCAACTGAGCTAAATCCCAGCCCCACTATATGATGCTATTTGTGTCTGTTTAGCATTCTAGTAATTCAGAAGGCTGACAAAGTATTAGCAATTGGCAGATCTGGTACCGAGATGTTTTGGAATAGTCAGCATGTCAAAACCAAAATGATCTGTTCACATCTTCTCTGACTCCCCTCTGGTCCTGCTTATTTCCCTTATATGTTTTCTGGATATATGTACCACCAATGGTAGGTCTTCATGCAAGACATGGTCAGAAATGTGTCTAGGACATACTTCTCTTCAAAAAATAGGAGTTGTGGAAAGTGTGTTCAGCTTCTAGACATAATTCTAACTTGAAATGCTTTGGCCTATGGAAAGAGGAGTCTGTTCATGTCTGAAGTGTCGACAATTAAAGGAGAAATGGTTATGGGAAAGGGTAGGCATGTTCCATGCTACCTCCCAATTCTCCCCAGCATGCCACCTCACAAGATACATAATTTCCCATTTGTGCACAGTAGAAAACTCCAGGTCACGTAGGAATATTGCAAATGGGCTGAGGACCCAGGGTCTTCAGACTATTTCTGTCTCAACTTATTTTGATTTTTCCATCTGATGCTGTCAGAAACTCAGTAACTGATCATTTGTGCTGGAAATAGCACAACTGCTGCCCTTTGTTTCGATCGCTTTTGCCATGTGTGATTGGTGAATTTGATTGCTGGCCACAGAAAATTGCATTTGTGTCAAGAGCATTCTGAACAGATCGATGGAGGAGGAAACCAGGCAAGATCAATTGTAATACCAAAGGACTAGTATAAAAAGTCATGCAGCTCACATGTCATCCTGTACCTCTCTGTGTCTAATCATTGCATGGGTTCTTCACCACAATTCATTAGCTAAACCTCTCAGGACCCCATGAGATCAGTTAGTGTCCGATGCCAGATATCCAGAAGAGAGGAAAATAATGCTCTGTGGATCCAAGTCTGTACACAGATCATTTTCAAAAAGTGAGACAACAGATAATAACACAAATTATTATAATAGTCCTTCCCCTTATTTTCCAGATGCTGGCAATAGCCACTACATGCACGGTGTTGTTTTAGGTGCTATTGAATCATGTCGGACCCATAGGGATCCTCATAGGGTTTTCAATGGCTGATTGTTTCAGGATTGACTCAGGAGTTGATTGTCACATCCTTCTCCCATTTTTGTGGTGCTGGATATGGAACCCAGGACCTCAGAGACTGCAGAGCAGTGCTCTACCACTGAGCTTAATCCCTGCCCCCCCACCTGTATATCTAATTTAAACGTGAACAGAAGCTTACGAGTTAAATCTTATCATTCCCATTTCATGACTAAGCAATTGAACCTAGAAAGGTTAATCAATTTGTTTGTGATTGTCCACGAGTGCTTAGCAAAGCAGGTCTTTGGACCTATTTTCTGACTGACTCCTAATATCCTGGTTTTAACTACCTCCATTGTTTACCTTTGTGTTTTTAAACCACAAAGCTGTATCCAATGTGAATAAGCCTCGGGATTGCTGCCACTGTTTGTGTTATTTTGCCAAGTATACCAGATGTGCAATAGATCAGTCATTTCTTCCTGTCCCCCAGAGACCACGAGTCCTTCAAGGACGGTCGCTTGAATTAGAACATCTGTAACGTTTGTACGCATCTGTCTTATAAAGTGGTTCCATGTTCATTTTCACCACCAGTTTGTGAAGACAGCAGGGAAAGTATTAGCAAGTTAGTTTCCCAAGTGGAGAAAGTAAGGCTCACAGGATGTGAATTGTGCCCAAAATGAACTGTAGAACTAAAGTGAACCATCGGGGCACTGGCTACACCACTGTTCTTAGTTCCACTGGCTTGTCCGTTTATCATGTAAAGCAGAGGTGCCCATCACTTGGGCTTCCTTAGGCTGCACTGAGTAGAGAGGAATTGTCCTAGGCCACACATAAATTATATAATATAGTTAGTGTATATAGGTAATGGGAGAGGGCCCAAACAACCCACTCCCAAAAACCAATCAGCCATTGAAAACCCTATGAATAGCAGAGAAGCACTGACAACAATGTTTCTCCTGTTGTATGTAGGGTCAATCTGAGTTGGACACCGATTCGAGAGCACTTAACAAGAGCAACAACATATATGTAATAAGATCGTCTTTATATTTCTTATTATAAAGTTCAGAGAGATGAGAGCAATATGAAACGAGTGGGAAATTTGACCTTGTTTTTGTGCAACTAATCTGTCAATGTCTGGTTTGATGGACATGGTCAACATTCTTAGTGAGTTCACAAGTAAATTTTGCAATGCTTGGTTTGCAGTACATCGAACTGGGTTGAATTTGATTTTCAAAAATATTATTGGTAATTTGTGTGTTTTTCTTGCCAAGTTGCCAAAAACTCATGTAATCTCTGAAGCACCCTTCAGGGCTTCTAACAGCTTCAAATCCCTTTGATTTAACCTGATTATACTGGACTGACTGGCTGGTGGGCAATAGCATTAACCTGCCTCATGTTGCCGACTGTGACATATTAATTTTACACTGTGGCACCATGCCAGGATGTTGTAAAGAAGGATGAGGTGTCACTCTGTAACATGCACAGTATTACTTTGGAACTTCAAAACTGGAATGAAGCATGAGGTCACAAAGAAAAGAAATGCTACAAACACAGGTGAAAAGATTTTATGGGGCCCCATTATTGGTTGTCCTGGACCACCTGTGGCCTGTGGGTTGCAGGTTAGGCATGCCTGATGTAAAGTTCTTGCTTTTAAAGATCTCACAGGCTAAACAGAATTCACCTATTTCTTAAGTTTCGGTGTCTCTCTCCCTCCCCATACCCCTCTCCCCATGTCTTTAAAAAGTGAAAATAAATAAATAAAAACCAGTTCAGGATGTTTTAGCCAAAAAGTGTGTCATGCAATCTTTAGGGTTAGACCATATTTTACAAACCCATCTACAGTAACCCCTCATAGACTCCCTTCAATGGGCAAAAGCAGTAAGAAGAGCTCTTAATTGTCTGCTGTTGTTGTTGTTGTTAGGTGCCATTGAGTCAGAATCTGACTCACAGCGACCCTCATAGGGTTTTCAATGGCAGACTGTTTCGGGATTGCCTTGGGAGTGGATTGCCAGGTCCTTCTCCCATTTTTGCAGTGCTGGGAATTGAACTCAGGACCTCAGAGACTGCAGCACAGTGCTCTACCAACTGAGCTAAATCCCAGCCCACTAATTGTCTGCTAGATGATCAAATTTATGATTTAATGACACCTAATGGTTTAATCTCAAAAATATTTATTTGCAAAAAAAATGTTTATTGATGCTTCCTGGATGATAGGACAGCAGCTGGGTTTTAGTAGCCGAGTGACCTTGGAAAAGATACTTATCTTCTCTAGGCTTCCATTCTGTCATCTGCAAAATAAACATAATAATCCCCCTTACCGAACTTCTTGAAATTATAAAATTAAGTTGTCAATGTGAACTCATTTAAAAATGCTTGCAAATGGATTGTCAAATTAAGATTATACCACTCTATTTGCACCATAGATAACAGGAAATAATACCCCAAACTGGCTTCACAGGCTCAGGGGTGGCTGAAGGACAGACGGAGTGGGAATTTGCTGTGCCCTCCCTGGTCCCCTCCATGGAGAGGCACTGCCTTTGCCAGGATTTAGCTGCTCATCTTTGCTCACTCAGCCTCTTGGACTGAATGCTCTGAATGATGTGATTTCTATGGCATTTCTTCACCTTCTTTCTCCTTCTGGCAATGACTCTTTGGAAAATTATTTTTTCTTCCTTGATGGCTGGGCTGTATAATTGATGGCCTCTCTGGGTTGTGGAGTTGTGCATTTAAACCACGATTGCCTTGGCTGCAATGCCTCAGAGTTCATTACTTTTTGAAAAGCTTCATGTCTGTTTGTGTTCAGATTATTGTTGCTCTGGAGAGAGAGGTGATTGTCAGGCAGGAAGAGGAGCGTGGAGCGGAATCCACGATAATCAAATTCTCTTCTCTTCTAAGAGGAAGATTCCTGGGTAACAAGACTTCACATTTATCTGATGTGGCCGTTCTGATCCAGGGGACCAAGGACCTTCCCTTTGCCCCTGCAGCTTGCTGGAGGGAGGTCAGCAACGCTGAGTCCGGGGATATGGGAAGTTGCTGCTTTGGAAGTAAAGTGGGTCATAAAAGTGCCCAGCTCTGGTACTAGAGAACAAGTTAATGCCAGGTGTATACATGTAAGATTTTTAATTAAAGGTTCAGGATACACCTGGTTCTCAGGGAGGATGCGTGTGGAAGGCACGCGCCCTATCCCCCTGAGCCTGTCCTGTCATCTCAGCTCTAGTCTGTCAGCTCACACAGTCCCCCCTGACCATTGGCCCTGTGTACATCCACATCTTCCCTCCTCACGCCCGGACCCAATTCCACAAACATGTTATTGTTGTTGTTGTTAGGTGTCATCAAGTCGGTATCCAACTCATAAGGACCCTGCGTCCAACAGGCAAAACACCATTGTCAGTGCTTCTCTGCTATTCATAGGTTTTTCAATGGTGGATTGATTTTTTGGAGTGGGTTGCCAGGTCCATCTCCCAAGCCTACAGCACCTGGTGGTCCCAGGTGGTCTCCCATCCACGTACTAACTGGGCCTGATCCTGCTTAGCTTCTGAGATCTGACAGGATCAGAAGGCCCAGGGCTACAGCTGTGTGTGTGTGTGTGTGTGTGTGTGTGTCCACCTGTATATGTTTGTGTGTGTGTGTCCATAAACGTATGATCCCCAAATTTGATAAGCCTGGCCAGCTCTGTGTAAATTTGTAATCTGTCAGAATATCATCCACTTGGCAGGTGGAGACCTACAGATGCAGACTCAGAGACTGAAGTGCCCAGAATTGTGGGGGATACAACTGAGAACTTCTAATTGCCATTCTGCCATTGTATGAATCTTCCTTCTTAGCATGAAAACAAAAGCCTTACCTCATTTGTTGAGAGGTTTTTGAAAAGCCACCCATGGACATCCCCATTCCCTACCCTGTTCCTTCCCAGGAAAGTTTCTGGGCTTCCCCTTGAACTTTCTTAGCTGTTAATTTGTAGCACGACTGCAGAACTGTTTACAGTATGTTATAATTCTCCATCTCCTGGCCATTCTTCTCGCCTTCATTGCACCCCTTTAGTTTAGGAGCCAGGATTTTGGCTTGTTTTATTTCCGTATCATCATCACCATTTCATGTGGTCTCAATACATGCTTAGCACTAAAGACAGGCTTATTGAGTGAATCCATGACAGGGAATTTTGTTTGCTCAAAGCATATTCTACACCCCACCCCCCAGTTATATGTGACTAGATGCAGAAAATAACCTATGTGTGTGCAAAGGGCTCATTCATTTGTTGTTGGGAGACAAATGTATTTCCTCATGATTGAGGGAGAGGTATCCTAGTACAGTGCTTCAGGTGGGACTATTTGCAGAAGGATGGTTAGGCCTTTGTCAGGATGAATTTGGAGCATTTTGGCAAGTTACAGAAATAAAGGAACACTTTTGAGGAGAAAAAGAAAAAAGTCAGAGTTTTCATCTCTGTAGGAGCCGAGACACTTTTAAGTTGAAGGAAGCTTCTTTCCCTTTTGAAACATAACAAGTAGAAGATACTGTCATATCTTGTCATTTGAAGGGTGTAAAACTGGGTTACACATGTACCAAAAAGTATCAGGAGTGTCCTGGTGTTTAACAAATAATAAACATTTGAGGGATTGTTTTCTATAAATTTCCAAATAAGACACCCAGGGTGAATGTCCTCTCAAATTATGCTTGACATGTGCTGTCATATCTATTTGTCCTTTTCTTAGAGGGGGAAGGATTTTAGTATCTCACAGTCCAAGTCAAGTATGCACACCTAAAATCTTCCGTTGTTTCTTTGTTACTTAACCGTCTCTCTGATGCATTCCAGGAGAATGCTAGATTGTGTGGATTATGACAGTCTGAAGCTGTGCAAAGTGGAGGTGATTATCAGAATTTTAAGTACTGTGACATTTTGCTGCCAAAAAGTAATTGATTTATTAGAGACATTACAATACATGCATGATTCAACATAAGAGGTTCCTTTGAACTTCTTTAGTACCAAATCCTCTGGGACATGGTTTGCTTTCAGCACCACGGACAGAAACTCTCTGTCATTCAGATGCGGTTGGCCTTATACAAGTAAATATTATAGCTCAGCAGTAGCAATCCAATCCAGTAGCCACAGTATGATGCAATTTAATGGCTTTAAGAATTCTACCTGATGGGTACCAGAATATTAATGCATTACTTGCATTTATGCTGCCACAAAATGGAACAGGGGACAGGACTGGAAGACTTTATAATGTATTACTGTTATCATTGCAGTCATTATTGTTGCTAAAAATAAAGTTATCTCTCAGCAAATCATAAAAATACAGAACACTTCAGAAGACATTTGAATTTTTCCTTACAAGCAACTTCTTAGTAATGCCATACTTCAAAACACTAAGCAAGATGCTGTAATTGAATTCAGTGATTCCACATTTAAGCAGTGAACCAAACAGACTGAGAAAAGGCCTAAAGCTAATAAGAATCTTGTTTGTGGAAGCAATGAGGCCCCAGTAGGGAGTAGAGTAGAATCATGGGAGCATCAGGACCTCAGTCTGTCGTAATGGCTGTGACTGACATACTTACCCTGACTGGTAAACCATGAGTCAATTCCCAAATGCTTCAGGCAACCAGTCAAAGCTCTATGGAGACACAATCCAAGTTACTGTTTGCTTCCTTACCCAGTGTTTATTGATTATAAGTGTTCCAAATCAACTTCATTCCTCTTCATACACAACAAAAGAAGTGGGAAGTTACAATGGAAGAATTTAAGAGCTTTGCTGAGTAAGTCTCATTGAACTGGGTGATAGAATATATGTCCACATTGTTGTCTCAATTAGAAATATGCAGAACAGCAGCTAATAGAGGGCTTAGATAATATCCACGCTGACCCTGTCTTCTTATAGATAGAAGGATTCAGGTTCATTAGGATCATGTCACTTGCCTGAGGTCACACAGATATGGCTTACAGGGCTTTATGCATATCTTTGGTTTGAAAAATAAAAGGAAGGATAAACTTTAATACCATGTAAGCTATCTTATTTCCTTTGTTATCCAGAAAAGTGGCAGTTTTTTCCCCATGTAGAACAAGACATCATATAAGTAAACATAATTCCTCTTTTGTCCTTCTGTTGGGAAGCTTAAACTGAAATTTAAAGCTTAACATCAAAATCTATGTTGACATTTATGGTCACTATATGAGGTATTCTCTTCATACTTGGACCGTATTTTATGTGCTTTTATTTTGATTTGCATTTTCTTTGTAAGAATCCTCACATATATTGAAGAAATTATGAAATTTAATTGTAAATAATTTCACAGCTTTTCATATACTGTTCAATTTTGTAGTAAATATGGCTTGGACAGTGAATGAGTTGCATTTTATATTTTTATATATTATTTGCTCATCTTAAAATTTAGATTGAGAGAGGAATGCTCATCACTTGTACATTAGAAAGTATGATGGGGGAAAGAAAAATTAAATTTAAAAATTGCTTTAGTGTAAATGTAAAAAATCATCTAAGCGGAAAATATTTTTATTCAGAACAAAAATATTTTTCCAATATCAAGTGAAAATGTAGGTTATGAAAATTTAATGTTTAACTTATCAATTAGATTAATAGATTCAAAGGAAAGAAATCCTTGGACATTTTAATTGCCCAGTTAAAACAATTACACTAATTAAGTAAGCTGAGTTCACTTTTTATTCCTGATTTCATTTCTTTTCAATTCACTTATTGAGTACCTGCTACATTTCAGGGCACTCTTTACTGGTTATATAGGCAGAGATAAAAGCGAATTTTTCTTGAAGAGTTTTCAGGAAGCTCTAACTCTGTACTAAAATGTAGTACAATGAACTGTTGTAAGATGCTAAAGAGTCAAAAAAGATGAATCAAACCTGAACTTGTTCAAGGTAGAGTGAAATTGGGAAAGTCGTCCTGATTTGAGTCTTGATTTAAAAGGCTAAGAAAATTTAGTTGTATAAAAACTGATAGTTCAACCAGACCACAGGGACACATGTCTATGATCCCAGACACTCGAGAGGCAGAGGCAGGAGAATGGTGAATTTGAGGCTAAAGGCAGCTTGTGAAACTTAACAAAACCCTAACTTAAGATAAAAAGTTGAAAAGTGGTTGGGGGTACAGATCAGTGGTAGAGCCCTTGCAAAATATGTACAAAGCCCCAGATTCAGCACCTCCAGTATCAAATATAAAATAAAACAAAACAAAATAAAACCTGATAATTCATCAATCCAAAGAACCAGAATGGATAAACAATAGAAAATTCTGGAGAGAGAATGATAGGACAAAGTGCTTAATATAGTGTGTAGGTAATAATAGCTGAAAGATGAGGGTGGGCAGGCAAAGGCCCTATGTGTGTGTGTGTGTGTGTGTGTGAGATAGAGAGAGAGAGAGAGAGAGAGAGAGAGAGAGAGAGTGAGAGACAGAGACAGAGAAAGAGAGACAAAGAGAGACAGAGACAAAGACAGAGTAATTCAGAGATAGAAAGACTGAGAGTGTTTGAGTATATTGTAGATAAAGATATGGTTGGTGAGATATAAATGAACCAATCTGAAAGAGGCTTGCTTTATGAACTCTGCTAAAGATTTTAATATACCATGGACTGCCAAAAGAATGAACAGATCTGTTGTAGAAGAAGTGCAATGTGAGTGCTTCTTGGAAGCAAGGGTGGTTAGACTGGGTCTTACATATTTTGGACATGTGGTCAAGAAGGACCAATCCCTGGAATAGGACATCATATTTGGGAGAGTGGCAGGTCAATGAAAAAAAATGAAAACCCTCCACTAGATGGATTGACATAGTTTCTGCAACAATGTGTTGCAGAACCAATGTGTTGCAACCAATGTGTTGCTTAACCATAAATAAGATTGTGTGCCTGGCACAGAATCAGGGAGTGTTTCGTTCTGTACACATAGGGCTCCTATGAGTTGGACCTGACTTGATGACACCTAACAACAACCACAAAGATTTTAAATCAAAACCCAAAATCAGTAGACAGGAAGAAATAATAAAGATCAGGGCAGAAACTAATGAATTGGAGCCTAAAAGAACAATACAAATAATTGATGAAGAATTGGTTCTTTGAAAAGATAAGCTATGATCAATAAACCCTTAGTGAAACTAACTAGAATAAAGAGAAAGAAGACTCAAATTAATAAAATTAGAGGTGACAATTGGGACATCACAACAGATACCAATGAAATCCAGAGAATTATTAGGGAATATTTTGAAAACTCATATTCAAAAAAACTGGAAAAACTGGATAAGATGGATAAGTTCTTAGGCACATATGACTTATCAAAGTTAAATCAAGATGATGTAAACAAACAGATCTATAAAGAGTAGTGAAATTGAAGCAGTAATAAAGAGTCTTCTAACAAAGCCAGACACCTTGGTGCATGCCTGTAATTCCAGCAATTCAGGGAGCTGAGACAGGAAGAACCCAGGCTTGCAGACAGAGGCAGCCTGAGTAACTTAGCAAGACCTTGTCTCAAACAAAAATTTATAAAAAAACAGGCTGGGGATGTAGCTCATCAGTAGAGCACTTGCAAAATATGTGTAGTGCCTTGCAAGAAATAAAGATATAAATAGTCTTCCAACAAAGAAAAGCCCAAGACTTGATGGATTCACTGCCAAATTCTACAAGATCTTTCAGGAAGAATTAACATGAATGTTCCTCAAACTATTCCATAAATAGAAATGGAAGGGACACTATCAAATTTATTCTGTGAAGCCACTATTACCCTTATACCAAAACCACAAAAAAAGAAAAGTACAGACCAACTTCCCTAATGAAAATATATGTGAAAATCTTTAATAAAATAATTGCAAATTACTTCAACAGCACATTGAAAAGATTATTCACTATGATCAAGTTGGGATACAAGAGTGGCTCAACATACAGAAGTCAATAAATGCAATACAGTGTATAAATAGACTAAGAGGCAGGAATCACATGATCATCTTAATAGTTGCAGAAAAGGCCTTTAACAAAGTTCAACATCCTTCATGTTAAAATCCCTGAAGAGGCTGGACGTGGTGGCTCAGGCCTGTAATCCCAGGGACTCAGGAGAAAGAGGAGAGAGAATCACAAGTTTGTGGCCAGACACAGCCTGCATAATTTAGCAAAATCCTTCCTCAAGATTCAAAACACAAATGGGCTGCGGGTGCAGCCCAGTCATATAGCTCTTGAAAAGTATGTGTGAGGCCCTGGGTTCAACCCCAAAGTACTGCCAAATAAAATAAAATAAAAATAAAAGCCCTGAATAAATTGAGACTAGAAGGAACATTCCTCAATACAATAAATGCAATATATGAAAACCCTACAGCCAACAACATAGTAAACAGGGAAAAGCTGAAAGCATTTCATCTAAAGTCAGGAATGAGATAAGGGTGTCTACTCTCTCTACTGTAATTTAATATAGTAATTGAACTCTTAGCCACAGCAAAAAGGAAAAAGAAAGAAATAAAAGGGATCCAAATAGGAAAGGAAGAGGTCAAATTACCCCAACTTACTTTGATATGATCCTAACTTAAAAGACCCTAAAGACTCCAGCAGAAAACTCTTGTTGTTGTTGTTGTTGTTGTTGTTGTTGTTGTTGTTGTTGCATACCTTCAAGTCTGCTGTGATTCATGGTGACCCTAAGTACAGCAGAATGAAACACAACCCAACACTGTGCCTTTCCCAGCATTATTGTCAGTGCTTCTCTGCTATTCATAGGGTTTTCATTGGCTGTTTGTTTTGGGAGTGGACTTCCAGGTCCTTCTCCCATTTTTTTGGTGCTAACGATCAAACCCAAGGCCAAATGCACACAGAGAAAGCACCCTACCAACTGAGCTAAACTCCAGCCCCCAGAAAACTCTTAGAACTGATGAATACTTTCATCAAAGTAGCAGGATACAAAACCAACACACAAAAATCAGTAGCTTTTCTATATATCAATAATGACCAGGTAGAGAAAGAAATCAGGAAAACAACTCATTCACAATAGCTTTAAAAAAATTCATAGAAATAAAATTAATCAGGGAGGTGGAAAACCTCTACAATGAAAACTTTAAGACATTGGAGAAAAAACTGAAGAAGACACTAGGAGATGGAAAGCCCTCCTATGATCATGGATTGGAATAATTAATATTGGGAAAATAGCTATATTACCAAAAGCAATCTACAGAGTCAATGCAGTCAGCATCAAAACTCCAATGACATTCTCCACAGACATAGAAAAATGATCCTAAAATTCATATAGAAGTACAAAAGACCCGGAATCACCAAAGCAATTCGGAACAGATTGAGAAATACAGGGACTATCACAATCCCTGATTTCAAATTATACTACAGAGCCATAGTAACAAAAACAGCATGGTACTGGAACAAAACCAGACATGTAGGCCAATGGAATAGAATAGGATGTCCACAAATAAACCCTACAGCCACCTGATGTTTAACAAAGCTTCCAAAAATATAAATTGGAGAAAAGACAGCTTCCTTAACAAATGGTGCTGGAAGAATTGGATACTTTCATGTAGAAGATTGAAAATAGATTCCTCTCTTTCACCTTGTACAAAAGTCAGTTCAAAATGGATCAAAGATCTTAATGTAAGACAGGAAACTTTGAAACTGCTAACAGAAAGTATGGGGAAAACACTTCATGACATAGACATAGGCAAGGACTTTCTGAAAAGGATCCTAATGATTAAGAAAACAGTAACAAAAATTGACAAATGGGATTGCATGAAATTAAAAAGCTTTTGCACAGCAAAGGAAACAATTAGCAGAGTGAATAGACAGCCTACAGGCTAGGAGAAAATTTTTGCCAGCTATACATCAGACAAGGGATTAGGATCTAGAATATATGGCTCAAAAAAACAAACATCAAAAAACTCAAAATATCCAATCATAAATGGGTAAAGAAACCAAAAACTTCTCAAAATGGAAATACAAACGGCCAATAAGAAAAGGAAAACAATGTTCAAGATTCTTCTGTTGTTGTTGGGTGCCATCGAGTCATATCCAACACATAGTGACACGCACAGGTTTTCAGTGGCTGATTGTTCCAGGCTTGTCTTGGGAGTGGATTGCCACATCCTTCTCCCATTTTTTTGCAGTACTGGGAATCAAACTCAGGACCTCAGAGAATGCAGAGCAGTACTCTACCAACTGAGCTAAATCCCAGCCCCCTCAAGATCCTTAGCCATCAGGGAAATGCAAATCAAAACCACATTGAGATTCTATCTCACCGCAATCAAAATGGCTAGTTTCAACAAAACAAACAACAAATGCTGGCAATGATGTGGAGAGAAGGGAACCCTTGTACCCTGTGGTGGGAATGTAGGTTGGTGCAGCCACTATGGAGATAAGTATGGAGCTTCCTCAAAACACTAAAACTAGAACTAACATACAACCCAGCAATACCACTCCTGGGTATATAGCCAAAGAATATATGTCAACATATTATGGAGACACCTACTCACCCGTGTTTATTGTGGCACTATTAGCCATAGCCAGGATACAGAATCAACCTAGGTGTTCAGCAACAGATGCACGGGTGAAGAAAATATGGTACATATACGTCATGGAGTTTATTAGGCTATGAAGAAGGACAAAATTCTGTCATTTGCTGGAAAGTGGATGGAACCAGAGATCATCATTTTAAGTGAAACAAATCAGGCGCAGAGAGACAAACATAGCATATTTCCTCTCATAAGTGGGTGCTAGATTTCAGCACCCACTTAAGCTATATTCCATATTTAAATATATAGGCCAAGAAAACAGAAGGGGGACTATGTAGGAGAAAAACAGGGGCTAAGGAGATGAAGAGGGACAATAAGAAAGGGTAGTGGGGGAAATGAAGAGAAATATCATGTTTGTTTTCAAAGACAAAATCTGGAGATATCTCACACACACACACACACACACACACACACACACACACACACACAAACTGAAGGGGAACCATCGGTGAGGAGGAAGAGGCTCAGAGGAGAGAAGGGGGTCCTGAGAGGGTCATGGCGAGGTGAGCATGAGCAATGCCCACAGATATGCACATATGGAAATGTCATAAAGAAACCCATTCAGTTGTGTACCAACTAAAAATTACTAATTAAAAAATCATTAAAAAGCCTAGAAAGAAAAGATTTTACACACTGGAAAGATAGGTGGAAATGAATACATTCAAATTTTATGAGCAGATGAGATTTGCATTTCTGAAAAGATCACTCAAAGTCATTTTGGAAGATGATTTGGAGAAGAGACAAACACTGGCATACACGATTAGCGTAATTTCAGGGGAGCCAGGAGCTTGGCCTAAATTTAGATCCTTATCCATGGTGACGAGGAAGATGGACAGTGGGATGATACTTTACATGAAGACTCCATGGATCCAGGTGACTGGCATAAGGAGCTAGCAAAGAAACACAAGAGGTATGGGAAATTTCCACGATCGAGGGGTAGCACAGGACAGGGCTTTACCATGTAGGTGGGAACAGTTTGCTTGTTTTAAAATCTGACTGCTTGAACGCAAAACACTCCTTAACCTCTCAATGCCTCAGTTTCTTCATGTGAAAATAATAGCACTGTGGTGTCCAATCCCATCGGATCTCAGAAGCTAAGCAGGGCCAGGCCTGGTTAGTACTTGGATGAGAGACCTCCTGGGAACACCAGGTGTTGTAGGCTTGGGAGAAGGACCTGGCAACCCACTCCCAAAAAACAATCTGCCATTGAAAACCCTATGAACAGCAGTGAAGCACTGACAATATTGTTTCGCCTGTTGTACATAGGGTCGCTGTGAGTCAGACAGCGACTCCACGGCACCTAACAACAACATATTGGTAATGTAACTTGGCATATACTTTCAGAGATATTTTGTAAAATCTGACACCTCCCTTGAACCCCGTCAAAGCCGCTCGGTTCCCAGGTTAAGAGCTCCTGGAATACACAAGAGGGACTGGCTGGCTTTGGAGAGAAAGGTGATTTACTCAATACGAGACTTCACATGTACTTAGCATCATGGATTCACAGTCTAATAAATTATTACATAATTTGTAAGAAGATGAAAGAGAATAAGAATATCCTTTAAAAGGATGAGCTAATCCAATAGAGAGATGCTGGAGACGATTAGTAAGGGCATTCGGAAGGCAGAGGGAAACCGACAGGCATGTTAAGTCAAACATGACTTTTAAAGAAGCTACTAAACAGTGATGGATTATTATGAAAGGCAGAGATTAGCCAAGAAGCAAAGCAGGCAACTTCAAAGGAACGAGCAAAATTGGGGAAAAAGTGTTTAAATTCTTAAAGGAAAAAGACAAATGATAGGAATTTGATACAGCTGACCAGCTTCCCATCAACAAGTCATTTTGGCTTTTTCCTCATTCCAGGCGTACAGGCTCACAGGTTTCCAAGCCTAAAGAAGTAAAAACTAAAACAAAACAACACAATCAAACCTATATAAGACCCCCACAAACCCACTCAGCCTCAGATGCTTCTGTAATTCATGTCCTAGGCAGCTGAGTTTCAATTCTATAAGTGTAAAGACCTGAGCTTTGAAACACTCAGTGTGACCCATCAGGAGCTGGGGCTGGGGATAGAGCTTGGTAAGAGAGCATTTGTCCAGCATGAGCAAGGTCCTGGGTTTCATCTCCAGCACTGCAAGGAAGAAAACCAAACTAACAACAACAGATGGGTACATTTACCGACACCATAATTAATAGTGCAGCTTTCTGCCTCCACTCCATTTATCACTGTTGTTGTAATCTGCCATTGAAAACCACTTTTCGCTAGTGGATAAAACACTAAAATCTGGTGATGGTGCCAACACGTTGCTTTTCCATTGTATCCTGCCATTACTGCCCCAAGCCAACATGGGCTCCTTCCTGGAAAAAAGCTTCAGAGAAATGTTAAAAAGGAGAGGAAAGAAGTGATAACTTGGTTTGTCATTATGTAGATAAAGTCAGTCATCACATGCTGTAAATTGCAGTACTTACTTAAGGATCTCAGAATAAGGTACAAAAGTAAAGTAGGCTGTCACGCTAAGGACACCAGTTATTGCTTATTGCCAACTCCGCAACATCTTTGCAGTTCTCTTTCTGTGAAATCCATGCTGTAGCTGACGTCCTCCTTTCTGATATTTTCTTTCCTGACCTTTCATGACACTCTGTCACAGCTTCCCTCCAGCTCTGACCTCTCCACCTCTGCTCCTTTTGTTTATGCACCTAAATCTTTTCCATACATCATAAATGCTGGCTTTACCTTGGGCTCCGTCTTTGAGTGTCTCCCGTCATATTTTGGGAGGTGATGAAAGCACTGTTTGGAGCAAGCAACCAGGCAGGGGATGCCCGTCTTTCTTTTAAATTCTCAACTGATTATAAGTTGTGTACCCAGTGCCTTAACTCGTGTAGACAACTTAAACGCAACTTATTAACAGTTTGGAAATGCCACTTTGATTCAGGTTGCCTTAACAAAAAAGGCATTGACTGAAAGTGCATTGTAGAACTTGTGGGTTTGACAGAGGGTTGATTAAAGAATGGGAAGGAGATCACTGTGCAGAAAAATATCACAATGCAGGAAGTCCTGCTGCTGGGGTCCTGCAGCCACCCTCACTTAAAAATAGTACTGTTGTTGACACCATGGTAACCCCGGGCACTTAATACTTCTCCTGGCCCTTGTGGTACATCTAAATTCCAAGTCTCCCAACAGGAAAGAATTCCAACTGTCTCTGCCTTGTTGCATGACAAACTATAGAGGCAATTCCTTGGTGAGAGCTTTCAGACAGCAGAGACCATGTGACATCCCCGTGCCCCAGCTACTAGAGTTCGGGGCAAGGGGGGCACATCTTTGATCATACGAGGTTAAAGAGTAGACTCCCATTATGCAGGGTTCCTTAAATAGAGGAAGGACATTCATATTCTCAGTAGTAGCTTGGAAGAATGGCAAATGTCCACTGCACTGTGTGTGAGTAAATCTTCCCTTCTCTTCAACCGGCATTTCCTCTCTCAACAAATGACAGCAACATATCAAGCCAACCAAGCTGGGAACCTTGGAGTCCTGTGCAAGATTCCATTTAACTTCTCTGTAGCCCTATCTGCTTCATGCTGTTGTTTATTTAGGTCACTGACTCTTGCAGTTCCATCCACCATACATCTCTCAACTTGTTTCCACTCTGTCTCTTCTCCACTTAGAATAGCCCTATGTCATGTCCGAGGGCCCTGGTTCCACCTCCAGCACTGCAAAAATGGGAAAAGGACAGAGCAATCCACTCCCCAAGCAATCTGAAACAATCAGCCATTGAAAACCCTCTGAGGGTTGCTATGAGTCAGACACAAGTCAATGGCACCTAACAACAAACAATACATCATTTCTAAGGAGGATTTTCTCATTTTTAAGCAGTGCATAATGGTTAAGGCATGGGCTCCTGGTCAGACCACCTGTGTTCAGACTGTACGTCTATCACACACTAGTATATGACCTTGAGCGTGTTATGTACTTTCTCTGCGTCCTGTGTAAAATCAGGTTAACAGTAACACCTGCCGCACAGGTGGCTAAGAGAATGGATTGAAGCAGTAGCTTTTATTGTATGTGCACAAACAAGGCACCTAATAAAGGAAGATAACTCTAAAGCTAAAAAAAATAGTAAGTGGTGGTGAGTGAAGAGGTGAAGACAGAGTAATGATGGTAATTGTAGTGGTAACTATCTGTAACTTGTTGTTAGGTGCCGTTGAGTCAGTGTCTGACTCATAGGGACCCTATGTACAACAAACAAAACACTATTGTTATGCTTCTCTGCTATCCATAGGATTTTCAATGGCTGATTGTTTTTGGGAGTGGGTTGCTAGGTCTTTCTCCCAAGCCCACAGCCCCTGGTGTTCCCAGGTGGTCTCCCATCCAAGGACTAACCAGGCCCAACCCTGCCTAGCTTCCAAGATCTGATGGGATCCGACGCCATAGTGGTACAGCTGCAGGCTACCTGTAACTAGTACTCTCTTAAATGTGCCATGTATACTGCTGCCAGCTTTATCCTTCCAAAATATAGATCTGCTTAGAATTCTTTGATGGCCCCCCATTGCGTATGAGACAAAATACAGACATTTTAGTAAGGCATATAAATGTGTTCAAAATGGGACCCAAAACCGTCTCTCTACCATCAAATTCTACCACCCACATTACAATAGAGGAGCATGGGCCAACACATTCCCTGGAATTTCTGAGACTCTATTTCTGATTTTTTGTTTTGTCTCAGCTCATTCTTAGTACTTAAAGGTTTAACCCAAGGTCTCACACATACTTTGCAAGTGCTCTGGTGCAGCCCGTGTTTTACTTTTTTATATTGAGACAGGGTCTCACTAAGTTATACAGGCTACCTCTGGCCTCAAACGTGCGGTCCTCCTGCCTCAGCCTCCAGAGTCTCACTGGGATTAGAGACATGTGCCTCAACGCCCGGCTTTCTTCTGATTTTCAAGCATGCTGTTTCTGCTTCCTGTAACACTTTCCTTTGCTGCCTAGAAACTTCCACATTTCCTGCAAGACCCAAACCCATGCCAGTTTTCTTTGTGTTTCCCTCCCTGACGCCATCCCTGTGTTTGTTCACACTCTGTCTATGCATCTTACATAGCACGGCATGTAACACTGCATAGGAGTTGTTGCGCATATTGTTGCTGGTGCATGCTGGAATTGGATTCTCCAATTTTCCATTCCTGTCTATGCTACACAGGCCTGGCATATAGGAGATGATCAGGGAACAGTCAGGTAACTATTGTGGTAATGAGCACATTTGTAAAGACTCCATAAGGACTCAGAAGGCTGGAGAGGCATGCCTACTTGCTCTACACCCGTGCCTCATGTCCCCTGGCACATTTGGCAGTGACGTCAACAGGCATAGTGTGGGAGGGTCTGCACTCCTGGGGCTTTGCTTTAAACATTTCCATTTTATGCTTAGCACCAGCATCTTGCTGGGACCTTTAACAAAGTACTGGGAGGGTGCAGCCCTTTCTTTCAAAGAGTTTTGCATTCCAGTAGAAACCCTAGGTAAGTAGGCTTCACAGTTATAGAACTCTAGGGCTAAATTTGTATTCACTATGAAGAGAAAGAGCCAAAGGACTGCACATGTCCTAGCAAAATATTCTACAACAGGAATCACTCCTTTTAGGAACACTAGCGCCATTTCAGAATGCTTCATGTTCCTGGAGAGCTCTGGGGAAAGTTGGTTTTCTAAGGTCTAGGAGGTCATGGAAACTTTAGACACCACCCCTTCAGAATGAAATCAAGTGCCAAACTCTTAATCAGGCTAACTGCTGCTGTCTCCATTGTGTTTGAAAACACAGCCACCACCCCAGGATGAAATTAAGGTATCTAATTGAGGCTGAGAAGAAGCAAAAACCAACTGGTTTCAGAGAATAATTCTCATTGCATCTAATTATTGAAAAAGATTAACTGTATAAAATTGAATGCACTTTCTTTCCATTCTTAGAATATACAGTGCCGCTTGGAAAGTTCCCCTGGAATATTAAGTTCTGGATGCTAGGGTTGGGGAAATACTGGCATACACTGCTCCCATCCCAGCCACTGTGCTCTGATTCAAAAGTAAAGGATTTAGTGAGTACTTTGAAATTATAAATCATTATCTGACAAACAAACGAATGTGCCACAGCAAAGGAACTACACTTTCATCCACTGATCTGAAGGATTAGACCAAGTTCCCCGTGGACACAGCAAATAGCAGTCCATTTATGCATGACCAAATTGCAGCCACTGTTGCTTCAGAATTCGATACCTGCATCCCTTTAACCTCCTGCAGTGCCAGTGGCTCTTACTTATGAGCTTTATGGTGAATGTTGCCTGGGTAATTACTGTAGAAAATAATTTGATCTAAGCCTCTCCTATGCATATAGTTGAGCTAAAGAATTAAAGGGACTCAGTATTTCAAATATTTTACTTTTTCTTTTTAGAGCCTCTCAAGACTGAATTTGCCAGGTATCTTAGTCCATTTTCTGCTGCCATAACAAAATACCGGAGGCTGGGTGCTTCATAAAGTAAAAAGGGTTACTAGTATCATCATTCTAGTGTGTCATGCCTAGCACGACATTGGTCTTCTGGAGAGGACCTCATGGCTACCTCACAATATGGTAGAGAAATAGAAAGGGAACCAGCTGTATGCAGAAGACACCAAGTGTGTGGGGTGCCTTGCTTTATAACAACCAGCTCTCCAGAGAGCTGACTCATTCCAGGACACCAGCATCAAGCCTTTTGGAAGATGATGGGCTCATGAACTGGTCACCCTACACTGGGACCCATCTCTTAAACGTCCCACCACCTGAACATGGCCACATTGGGTACCACAAGCCTCCAGAACATGAACCTCTGGGGACCCCTCAAGCCATGACCCTCCTACAGCTTGTCCTGGCCCACATTGTATGTCCATCCACATAAGAAATCCTGTCCACCGAAGCCTCCGTCTCCTGGCCAGGGCTGGAGAGCACAGCGCCTCCTTTTCCTGTCCTTTTGCTCTCATCTCCTGGGGTGACGCTTGGCAGATTCGGTTGATCCGTAGGATCAGCCTGGGCCTCTAAGGCAGGCTCCTGCTCCTAGCTCACCCTCTTTGCGCCTTTCTTACCCAGGTGTGGTGGGCACTTTCCCTTCCTGGGCCCCCACGATGGATGCTCTTCGCCCTTTATGGCTTCTCCCCCTACAGTGCTTCAGCAGATCAGGCCGGCTCCACACAGATAGCTGCTGCTTCTCCCCTGAGGCAGGAGGGCACAGGAAGGCCCTTCCCCACAGACACCCTTACACCAGGCCACTGTCCCTACAGTGAAGCAGCTGAAGCCCTCGGGTCCCTTCTGAAATCTGGCCCTGTCCTACACTCACACTTGGAAGGAAAGAGCGAAGGAGGGTTGTTGTTGTTGTTAGGTACCATCAAGTCAGGGCCCACTCACAGCAACCCTACGTACAACAGATGACACACTACTCAATACTGTGCCATACCAGGCACTATGTCAGTGCTTCTCTGCTATTCATAGGGGTTTCAATGGCTGATTGATTTCTGGGAGTGGGTTGCTGGGTCCTTCTCCCAAGCCTACAGCATCTGGTATTTCCAGGAGGTCTTCCATCCTGGTATTAACCAGGCCAGACCCTGCTTAGCTTCCGAAATCTGGCGGGATCAGATGCCTGGATGGTATGGCTATAGGCAAAGAAGGACTGGTTCTCTAAAATTTCAATGCCAACTTTTTTCTGAAAACAAATTTACATGATTTGTAACTCCACCAGATGAATTTGATGAAGCTCTGCGAAGTTTTCTGGTGAAAAGAGTATTCCTTTCAAGCAGTGCACTTCAGTCAGGTTACACAGCACTGTCAGTGTCCTGTGTCACTACAGACCTGCCCTGCAGCACACTCGGGTGAGACCTGCAGTGTGGCACACGGCACGTTATGAAACTGTGTGGTGGGGCCCTTTGCTTTCAGCTCACCTTATTTTTTTTCTAATTCCTGTTGATTCCGGTTATTATTAGACTCTGTCTCCGCATAGCAGATCCTTTTGCTTCAATTGTGTGTATCTACAGTGACAGCCTTGTGCTGGTATCTGATCTGTTACGCTCGTGCTTCTTCTAAATAAAGTATCCTGTCTGTGTTCAGTGCTATTGACACAGAAGAACTTTCTAGCAAAAAATGGAAAGGCAAAAACAAAATCCAAACTCCCAGTCCTCAGTGTTGGGAGATGTTGTTGTTGTTGTTCTGTGCTGTTGAGTCGGTATCCCACTCATAGCGACCCTCATAGGGTTTTCAATGGCTATTTCAGGACTGCATTGGGAGTGGATTGCCAGGTCCTTCTCCCATTTTTGTGGTGTTGGGAATTGAACTCGGGATCTCAGACACTACAGTGCAGCGCTCTACCAACTGAGCTAAATCCCAGCCCGTGTTGGGAGATATTACCTACTAAAACATTAGATGTTCCCCCTGTCTTGCTCTCTATTGCTGTCTGACTCCTGAACTGTGTGCGTGGGTTTGCATGTGTAGGTACGTGCACATGCATAATCCTGTGTCCATACACCAGGCATCTTTGCACACACTTTCTTTTTCAGTATGAGGGATGAACCCTGGGCCCTGGGCATGATAGGCAAGTGCTCTACCACTGAGCTGCACCCCAACTCCTTTATTTATTTATTTACTTACTTACTTACTTGCTTATTATTTAGATACATGATCTCATTAAGCTGCACAGGCTGCTTCTCGAACTTGAAATCTTCCTGCCTCCGCCTGTCAAGTTACTGGGATTACAGGCATGCACCATGACACCGGGCCATGCACACATATTTTGTGAGCAATAACAAACCTTCTTTGTTCTCTATACTGCTCTCTTCTCTCACTTTCCCTTCTCAAGAGAGGAAATTTTCTTCCATTCCAGCATTGCTCTGAAATAATCCCCGCACTCGTAATGCATACAAAGGCTTCCTCCAATGCTTGTCTAATGAGAAGTGATGCCCAAAATTAGAGCTTGATGCCTTCCAATTATCCCATTGCATATGATTTTGTTATACCACAAATAATTATTTTCTTCCTTCTCCAATAACTACATAAATGATCCATGGTAACTCACTCCAAAACAAATCTCAGGCACTGCTAATTTTGCTGCGCATAATTTAAAAATATATGAAATTCTTCTATGAAAAAAGAATATCTGGCTATTTAATCATGATTTCTAATAGTATTATTATAAATGATCTACTGGTCACAAGTATCAAAATAGGCTCTGGATCCTTGGCATGGAAGGTCGGAAGTGAGCCCTCCAAGAGCTTAGCTTCTCTGAAAGCTGGGAGAGAGCCCAGGATAGGGTGGAAAGGAGGCCAGAGGGCTCAGAAGCATCAATTACTTTCACTTTATTTTTGGGCCCAGATTTTCTACTGTTGACCTTGCTTTGTGCTCAGGCAAATAACGGGTCAGGGCACTTAAAAGCAGACGGCTGCACTGGACTCGATTCATCCTAATCAAAAATAACTGGCACCCTTGCTTATTCATCTCTTTCCCACCCCAGAAGTGGGAGATTAGTAGAGGAACGAAGTCAAATCTAAAGTGTTCTGCCTTAGATGGTCAAGAAGATGATTGAAATCAATAAATCCCCGGCTTTGGGGAGCCCTCTTGATTCCAAATTTACTAAAGACAGAAAGAAAGACAGGGCTGCAGGAGCTTCCGGTGACCAGAACTCACCCACGGAAGCATTGTAGCTATCTCGTCATGGTGGCCTCCTAGGAGGAGCCTGAGTCTTACTTGACTCCATCTCATTGTGATGGTTCTACCCACGAGGGTCCTCAATCCTAATGAGCATGTGATGAAGCAAATTAGGAAACAGCCCAGCCAAAGTTAAAGGCATCATCCATGGCCAGCCTGCCCTGAGGGCACCAACTGTGTACTTACAACAGCCCAGACTCCCCCTTAGGAATTCCAGCCATCCTCAGGTCTCTGATGCAGCCATCTCTTTGGCTTGACTGTGGTGGTGGCTTCCTGAGAACCCCACAAGCCACTGCAATTCATGATGAAACAAAAGTAGCTAGAGACGCCATCGCCTCATGCACAGGGCACTGTGCTGGACAGCTGGCCCTTTTCTTTTTAAATGTGTTTCTGTCTTGAAACGTCCTGGTATTCAGGCCTGGCAGTGCATCCACTCCTTGGATTATTTTCTTTGTCGATATGGCACACATCACATCAATTCCCCATTTGATTCTCCCAAACACATGATGAGACGAGGCAGTTGCAAAAACTTCCATCTTATAAACGATGAAAGGAGCCTAAGACATCAAAGTTGTAGCCCCAAAGTGTTCCCTGGGGGGCTGGGGCTCTTGCAGCCTTGTGCTTCGCCCGGGGCCTCCTGCAGTGCTGCTCAGGGCTGCCTGGCAGATTCCTTGTGAGGTCTGCAACATTGCAGTCTGTGCAACACCCTGGGATCCCACTTTCAGAGAGGGAGCTGTGGTGCAACAGGTGCATGAGCATGACCACCGCCTTGCCTCTGTGTCAAGAACATTGTCTCTGGCCAAACCCCAGGGCCCCTGTCTGCACCATCTAACGGTTTCCACTGCATGCTTGCCCAGAACAGGGCCAGGCCAACTCTGTGGCCTCTCTACCCTCACTGTGTAGCTATTCAGGGAAACATGCAGCTTGGAGGACCTCTGGAGAGCCTTCCTTCCCCTGCCTTCATCCTTACTGTAAAGGAAGTTGCTCAGATAGTGTATGTTCTTCCTCTTCGTCCTCCTCCTCCTCCTCCTCCTCCTCCTCCTCCTCCTCCTCTTCTTCTTCTGCTGCTGCTGCTGCTGCTGCTGCTGCTGCTGCTGCTGCTGCTTCTTCTTCTTCTTCTTCTTCTTCTTCTTCTTCTTCTTCTTCTTCTTCTTCTTCTTCTCCTCTCCTCCTCCTCCTCCTCCTCTTCCTCCTTCTCCTCCTCCTCCTCCTTTTCCTCCTCCTCCTTCTTCTCTTCTTCTTCCTCCTCTTCCCTCTTATTTATATTCAACTTTAGTACCCTAAAAGAAAAGTCTCCAAATATGTTCAGGAAGACCATAACCAGCTTCTCTGTACAGACCCCTGCCCACCCGCACACGTGCATTATATTTTTCTTTGCTGTTCTCTTTTAGTTAATGCCAATATAGTGCTCCCTCCCACATATCCCTTTAGGGTGAAATGCCTGCTCAGTATGCCTGGGAATGGCAGTATATTTTAGGCAGCCTGATAAAAGACTCTAATAGCCCCAGATTAATGCATTCATTCCTAGCCAATTGAGGACTTATTGCAGTGCTTCGGCGGAGGCTCCTCTCTGCCGAGTTTGCCCTGGGTAATGAGCCATTCAGCAGCTGGCTGTCATGCATCGCTCGGGACCTGCAGAAGGGGGCAGTGAGACGGAGCAATGAGAGGACATGGGTGAAGTGCACGATGGAGGGGGGAGCTTGGGGCGCCTCCAGATGCAGGAGAGCCGTCACAGAGCAAGAAAGTGCTGTAGCACCGCATTCGCCTCTGGGACAGAGACTGAGAGTGTGTGGGATGTGGGCAGTTGAGCTTCAAAAAAAAAAAAGGAAGCCTACATGAGAGGAGGATGTAGTGAGAAATGCCACAATGCACGTGGCACCCCCACACCGTTTAAGGCTCAGAATGAGGTTCAAGGCAAGACAGTGTGTGTGTGAGCTTTGAAAGAGAACCCCGATTGGGCAAGCTAACAGAGAGCAATATGTAGGGGGAACATGCAAATAATTGCAATCTGTGCCTTGGAGAAATAGAGGCGTTGAAAGAAAGCAAGGAGACATCTGTCACCGAGAGCTGGGAGACATCCGCAGGAGCAGCAGCTAGCCCAGCGGTTCTCTTGGGTATGCTTTACCTTCCAGGGGTCACTTGGCAATGTCTGGAGTCACTCTTGGTTGTCCCCGCTGTGTGTGTGTCTCCCAGGAAGTGTGTGAGGGCTGCTGGCATCTAGAAGACAAAGACCAAGGCTGCCTCAAAATATCCTATGGTAGACAGGACAGCCATCCAGCACAAAATGCCACGAGAGCTGGGGCGCCAAGGCTCCGACGCACCCAAGCACCTCCTTCTACAGGCGAGAAAGTTGGCATCCTGGGAAAGTGATCAGCTCCCAGTTATACATGGGGGATGGAATCGCTGAGGGAGGCCAGTGTCTGTGCTTTCTGTTTCTCAAAGCCACGTGCTTCGAACCACCAGGCCTGCCTTGAAATTCTCCCCTGAGAAAGCCTCAGAGATGAAGTCAGTCCTTCTCCTGGACTCCAGAGTGCCCTTCCCAACCCACAGCTACCGCAAGGAAAATTCCACTGCCTGCCGGAATGAGCTCATGCCGGTCCCTAACCACTTCGGTCTAGGCAGATAGCTCTCTTCTGGGGGTTAGCTTATTATCCTTATTATGCATTTTGAAAGTGGATGGCACCGCTGATAAAAATAGGAATTGCCAGAGGAGCCCACGCCAGGCATTAGGAGAGGTTGTATGCGCAGTGTTGTTGCAAACGGTCCCCCGTGAGGGTGGAATGGAGACCCCTGCACACTGATGTTACTCCGTCTCACAATTATTAAATATTGATTCAGCTCAGCAGGGGCCTCTGCCCCATTTACAATGAAGGCAGGTACATTCACTGGTGCTAATCTAATCTGGACCTGGAGCCATGCCCCTGTGGCTGCCTCTCCTGACCCCCATCCTCTGACAGACAGAGTAGATGGGAGCCCACTCCTTCGCCCGCCATCTTGACTCTGGACAGAAGCGTGCGAGACTTTACATGTGGACTTATAGGATGTGTGGGATGTGAACACCGGAGCTTAATAAAAAGGAGGGGAAGGCACCATGAGGATGAGGAGCAGTTACAGGGAATTAGATGAGTATCGGTGTCCGGCGTCATCGGAAACATTTTCAGGTGCTGATGTTTGATAGCGCTGGGAAGGGGTGGGGGTGCAGAGGATGATGGAAAGGAGGAGAGAACAAAGATAAGAATGAATCTGCAAGTCCACCGTGTGTGCTTAATGGAACTGAGATTTATTTTGCTGTGTGTCTTTTTAAGCCTCCCGATAGATCACAAAAAAATACAGCCAGCCAGGAAAGAAATAGGCAGAATGTAATTTAAAGGACAGCTTTTTAACCAATACTTCAGCTGGGAGACACCTGTCCTATGTTCCTTGAAGATTCCCAGCTCAGGGGACGAGTATTAAAGTTGCTGATTTATCTTCAGTAGCGCAGACCTATTTTTAATTTATTGCCTAGTGACGGGGTTTTTGTTTTGCTTTCCCATGTTACTCAACACAACCTTCTTGGCTAAAGGAGAACCCGAAAGCCATTGTTTTCTTTGATGTCCTAGTGCCCTAGAACAAACTGAACTTGAACTCCTCAAATGCAAATTGGCACTTTCTCTAGCTCCCCAAGAAGTGGCAAATTCTGCAATGGGAAATACGGCTGACTGGCCCTTTGGTTCACAGTAAATGTGTGTAAACATACACACACACACACACCACTTCTGTGGCTTTGGAGCTATGTGTGGAAACAACAGTTTAATCATTTCAGTGTTAATAGTTATGTTGCTGTTGTTAGGTGCCATCGAGTAGAGTCTGACTCATAGCGATGCTCAAAGGGTTTTCAGTGAGTGACTCTTTCAGGATTGCCTTGGGAGTGGATTGCCAGGTCCTTCTCCCATTTTGCGATGCTGGGAATTGAACTTGGGACATCAGAGACTACAGCGCAGTGCTCTACCAACTGAGCTAAATCCCATCCTGTTAATAGTTATGTCATGGAAATATGTCTTTTAATACTATGGAGTCATTGGTAAGATGTGTAGGACTTAGTTCAAACACGCAAATGAACAGTTATTTTGATGCCTCCACACTTTGCAAGGAACACTCTCCTGCTGGGGGCATCAAGGTGAAGCCCAGAAAGAGAGAAATATGTCCTGATTCCCACCATCTCACATCTCATACTCCCAGGAGTTACTAAGACAGATTGCAGCAGGCCCCATCAGAGTGGCTTAAACAAAGGCCTTTGGAGGATAAAGAAAAGATAGATTAATTCTGGCCAGAGGAGTCCATGTATTCAATATATCCTGAGTCCCTACTGTGTGCCAGGCACCATTGTGGGTGGCGGGGAAGAATGGGAACAATATAAGGTTTCTTTCTCCTGGAAGTTATATTCTAATGAGGAGAGAGACAAGAAACCATAAACCACTGAATGGGATTTCAGGAAGTGCTGTGTGCCATGCAGATAATTCAACCAGGGCCACTTTAGACAGCCTGGTCGGGGCGGTACTGAGGAGAAAAGACTAGAAATGAGAACTGAGGGCTGAACAAGCCGTAAGAAGATCTGGGGAAAGATCGTTTGAGGAGAGGACACAGAAATTGCCAAGGCTTGAGGAAGAAGCCAGCTGGGTGCCTTCAAGGAACAGAAAATAGATGAGAGAGCTGAGTGAGATCGGGCCAGGATCAAGTCAGAGGCTCTGCAGAGCCAGCACGTAGCGTCCTGGTGACATGGGCATGAAGCTTGAGCTTCTGCTAAGTGCAGTCAGATGCCATTGCAGGAGTGTGTAAGCAGGTGGGAGGAGCCGGTTTGCATCTCTGGTCAGTTTGCTTGCTTTTGTTTGTTTTATTTTTCATTGTTTTTTTCCAGTACTAGGGGGCTGAGTCCAAGTCCTCACAGATGCTAAGCAAGTGCTCTGCCACTGAACTACACCCCGAGCCCCTTTATTTAGTTATGTATTTATTTATTTATTTTTATTTATTTATTTGGGCTGGAGTTTTAGCTCAGTGGGAAGAACACAACTTTGCACTCTCTGAGGATGTGGGTTCGATCCCCAGGACTGGATAAACAGGAGAAGGATGTGGCAATCCACTCCCAAAGCAATCTTGAAACAGTCAACCATTGAAAACCCTATGAGGGTTTTCAAAGGGTGAGAGGGTCACTGTGAGTTAGACTTGACTTGACTGCACCCAATAACAATAAGGTGTTGTTGGAGACAAGGTGTTGCTAAATTGTGCAGGCTGTCTCTGGCCTCCCATCATAATCCTCCTGTGTCAGCCTCCCATGGTACTGGGATTACAGGCATATGCCACAACCTATAAATCGGTCTTGTTGTCAGTAGTGTTTTTGTCCTTTAGTTACTCAAGGTGTGGGACAGAGAATGGAGTGTCTTTGTGAGTAGTACAAACAGGAAGAGCAGCAAAGAAATTACATTCCAGAGTAGACTTGGGTAGGAGGAGAGAAGAGAATGATATTAAGAGAAAAGAAAATAATATCTAAGAAGAGTGAGGGGCATGTTTACAGTAAAGCCAATAAGATTTAATAGGTGGATGTGGAAAGCCAGGGGAAGAGAGAACTCAAGGACGTCCCCTGTGTGTATGTCTTGAGCAATGGGGGAGGTGATGGTTGTGGTTAATTAGGATGGGACACACTAGAGGGGCGGAGGTTTGGAGGCCAGGAGAGGAGGAATCCAGAGCTCTGTTTGGGACACAGTAAGTGTATTTGCTGAATTGAGCACGTGTGGCCTGCTCTGTGTGTTCTAACCTGTTAATGTGAATGAACTCATTGAATCTCCAGGGCAGGCCCATGGGGAAGGCTGTCTTTATGCCATCCTTTCTACAGACGGGAAAATTTAAGGTCTGTGTCCACATAACTAAAAAGTGTGGTATCCAGGATTTGATAGATTAGAGTTAAGCTCAAAGGAGAGGTGGGACTAGAGGCGTGAACACAGAATCCAGGTGCATCTGGTGGTAGTTAGTGCAGAGGACCCCCGATCAGGATCTGGGGTGCTCTACCACCGGAACTTGACATTGAGAAGGCGTGGCCCCTTGGAGGAACGGAGGACTAGGATTACAGAATATCACCAAGCCAGAGAGAGAAGGGAGATGGAGGCCAAGTGCTGCTGAAAGGTGGAGTGAGAGCACCAACAGAGAAGTGGCCATTAGATTTGCCAAGGTGCGGCCCCTTGGATTGGGTCACATAGAGACTGGGCGAAGTGATGCTGGGTGGGGCAGTGAGCACACAGGTTTGTGAGTGCGCTGCTGCTTTTTGTCCCTTAGCATGTGGGAGACAGTGCATAAACTGTCTAAATAACTCATTGTAATCACACTTTTATGAGGTACTATTACACAAATTTTGCAGATGAGAGCACTGTTGTTGGTGTTAGGTGCCACTGAGTCCGTATCTGACTCATAGTGACCCTACATATGATAGATGAAACAGTATTGTTAGTGCTTCTCTGCTATTCATAGGGTTTTTAGTGGCTGATTGTGTTTTGGGAGTGGGTTGCTGAGTCCGTCTCCCACGCCTACAGCACCTGGTGTTCCCAGGCGGTCTCCCATCCAAGGACTAACCAGGCCTGACCCTGCTTAGCTTCCGAGATCTGAGGGGATCGGACACCACAGTAGTAGGGCTGCAAGGCCTGATGAGAACATTAGGAAATTTTTTAAAAAGTCTCAAAAATGTGTGGCTTTATGAATGTACTTGTTACCAATGAAATTAAAACAGTAAAAATGGTGAATTTTTAATGTGTATTTTGTCAAAATAGACATTATATATATTATATATGTATATTACACATATACAAAATAGACATTATATGTATTATGTATACATATTATATATATATTATAGATACATATTATACATAAAATGCATATAAATATATTTTATATATGTACGTATATGTGCATATGTATGTATGTGTATATATATCCTGGATCTACTATCTATTCATATATATATATATATATATATATATATATGAAATTCTGAATCTAATTACTGCCAAAGTTTGAGCTCTTGCCTATCATGGTATTCTGGATGTTTTCAGAGGGCCTCTGTTTTTGTTGTCAGGTGCTGTCGAGTCGAGTCCGAATCATAGCGACCCTATGTACAGCAGATTGAAACACTTCCCAATTCTGTGCCAGGCAAACCATCTTATTTATGTTTAAGCCCATTGTTGCAGACACTGTGTCAATCCATATGGTGGAGGGTTTTCCTCTTTTGCATTGACCTGCCACTCTCCCAAACATTATGTCCTTCTCCAGGGATTGTTCTCTCCTGACTACATGTCCGAAATATGTAAGACACAGTTTGGTCATTCTTGGTTCCAAGGAGCTCTCTGGTTGCACTTCTTCTAAGACAGATATGTTGGTTCTTTTGGCTGTCCATGGCATATTCAATAGACGTCTCCAGCACCACAATTCAAAAGCATCAATTTTTTTTCTGTCTCTCTTGTTCAATGTCCAGCTTTCACAACCAAATGATACCACTGAAAATACCATGGCATGAGTCAGATGCACCTTCATGTTCAATGTGACATCTTTGCTTTTCAATACTCTAAAGAGATCTTTTGCCACAGCTTTTCCTAGAGCAGTGCATCTTTTGATTTCTTGATTGCTGCTTCCATGGGTGTTTTATTATGGAGCCAAGCAAAGCAAAATCTTGGACAACCTCAATCTTTTCTCCATTTATTGTGAAGTTGCATACTGACCCAGTCATAAGGATTTTTGTTTTGTTGATGTTTAGTCATAATCCATTTTGAAGGCTATGACCTTTGATCTTCATCAGTAAATGTTTTAAATCTTCTTCACTTTCAGCTAACAGAGTTGTGTCATCTGCATAACACAGGTTGTTAATGAGTCTTCCTCCAAACTTGATGCCACGTTCTTCCTCATAAAGTCCAGTTTCTCAGATTATTTGCTCAGCGTATAAATTGAAGAGATAGGGTGAAAGTATACAGCCCTGACGCACACCTTTCTCAACTTTAAAGCACTCAGTGTTTCCTTGTTCTATTGGAACAGCTGCCTCCAGGTTCATGTACAGATTTCTCATGAGCACAATTAGGTGTTCTGGTATCCCCATTTTCCGAAGTGTTATCCATCATTTGTTGTGATCCACACAATCAAATGCTTTTGCATAGTCAATAAAACATAGACAGACATTTTTTTTATATTCTCTGCTTTCAGCTAATATCCACCTGACATCAGCAATGATGTGCCTGGTTCCCCACCCTCTTCTGAATCCCCCTTGATTTTTCAGTAATTCCCTGTCTATATACTGCTACAGTTGCTTCTGAACGATCTTTCGTAGAATTTTGCTGGTGTGTGATATTAATGATATTGTCGATAGTTTGCACATTCAGTTGGATCCCCTTTTTTGGGAATAGGCACAAATATGGATCACTTCCACCTGCAGCTGTAACCCTGTGGCATCCGATCCCATCAGATCTCGGAATCTAAGCAGGGTCGGGCCTGTTTAGTACCTGGATGGGAGACCGCCTGGGAATACCAGAAGCTGTAGGCTTGGGAGAAGGACCTGGCAACCCCTTCCAAAAATCAATCTGCCATTGAAAACCCTATGCACAGCAGAGAAGCACTGACAATAGTGTTTCCCCTGTTGTACAGAGGGTCAATATGAGTTGGATACCGACTCGACGGCACCTAACAACAACAACAACATGGATCTCTTCTAGTCAGTTGGCCAAGTAGCTGTTTTCCAAATCTGTTGGCACAAACATGTTAACACCTCCACTGCTGCATCTGTTTGTTGAAACATCTCTATTGGTATCCCATCAATTCCTGGAGCCTTGTGTTTCGCCAGTTCTTTCAAGGCAGCTTCCACTTCGTCCTTCAACACCATTGGTTCCTCTTCATATGCAACCTCTTGGAATGGTTGGTCATCTACCAACTCTTTCTTGTATAATGACTCTGTGTATTCTTCCCATCTTCTTTTGATGTTTCCTGCATCATTTA